>BNCR01000195.1:0-68522 GCA_014656515.1 Oryzias celebensis
AAAGTGAATCAGCAGCCAGCATAACTATTAGGTGTGGTTGAGCTCACCCAGGCGGACGCAGCGCTGCGCAGATCGCCTTGATTGTGGTGCATGCTGGTTAGGCTTTTGAACTGACGTCACAAAAGTATCACGAGAAAGGGGCAGGAGAAAGGCGCCTACCTAAGACAGCTGCACGTATTGCGCTGACAGCAAGCAGTCTTTTGACTACAGAACAATGCATTGTGGGAAATGGTGTCCTGACAGTTCTTGTAGTTCGCGTGAACAGAAACGACTGGCGCTAAATGAGAAAAATCTGTGAATTTTGTAACTCTGCAAAAAATGAATCACTGATTCACTGAAATCATTCTTATTTATTTATGGTTGTAATTACTGAAATCAAAATCACTCAGATAACTTTATTATTAAAATATATTTTACTTAAAATATTTAATCACTGTACTTTTTGTACTGATAATCATTTCAGTTCTTATACAAAACATCAGACAGAGATTTTTGCAACAAAATGAAGTCAGAAGTACAGGAATCACAAACCATCTGTGCTTTTGTGTGTATTGTTGCCTTTAAAAGTTCACCTCCATTTCAATTGTATTGATTTCTCTGGGACAGTGAATATTAAATTATCCCAGCGACTGTTTTTCATCTGTTTTCCCCAGACAGATGTTAAAATTGTCTACATACAAAGATAAGAATATAATATAAAAAATTAAAATGTTAGACGATCAATTGAAATATCTATAAAAAAACATAACAACATAACAAAAATAAAAGTATTACAAAATAAATACAGTGTAGATCACACTAAGTGGGAGATCTCCTAAAGAAGTGTCTCTGCTCCTGGAGGGGAACGGAGATACACAGCGGAGTCCTTTTTTGAACATTTGAGTGTGACTGAGACTGACTTTTTGTTCTTTATATTATTTATTTCAGTCATTTTGAAGCCTTGAGGTTTTCAAATTCATTCATTTCTAATATTGGAAATAAAAACCTCTTAAATAAACAGTTTATTGTTCTTTGAGCCTACGTTCAGTACGAGTAAAATACTTAAGATCTTTTAAAATCTGATCCTTTAATACTTTTCCTCAAGCATTATTGGAATGGTGACTTGTAACTTGTAATGGAGTCATTTTTACAGACAGGAATCTGTACTTTTACTCAGGTATGCTTTCAGGTACTCTTACAACTCTGTCAAAGAGAAGAATAATACGGATGGTAACCAAAGAGCCAGAAAACCTCGAAAGAGATAAAGGCGAACTTTAGCTCAAGGAACATCATTGTCAGTTCGCACCATCTGTTGTTGTTTGACACAAAGTAAACTTCATGGGAGACCACCAAGCAGACAAACATGCTGAAACAATCATAGAAAAGCCAGAGTGGAATTTGCCAAACTACATGCTAGAACCCATAGAGCTACCGGGTGAACGTCCTATGAACAGATGAGACAAAATAGAACTTTTTGGAAAGACACATCAGCTCTATGTTCACAGACAGAAAAATGAAGCATTAAAGAATCAATACTGTGAAACACGGAGGAGGCTCTGGGCTCAGGAGTAAGAGGAGCCAGAGAACTGGACTTCAGAGCTCAGCTTTGGAACCTGCAGAGAACCAACAAACAGCAGAAACCACACAGTGGGAAAGACTTCACACTTCTGACTGATGTTCACGACCACTTTATTCTTCACAGTAAAAAATGGGACAGAACACTGGAAACTAAAAAAAAACAAATAAAACAGTTTTAAGCTCTCTAGAAAACATGAATCACATGAACACAAGACAGAAACGCCAATCTTCCTTATCCACGTTGCTTATTATTTTTTACTAAATCTTTCTTCACAAAACTGCTATTTACTAACATGACAACAAAATATAAGCTGCAGTTATTTATATTTAAAAAATATTGAAATGTTTACGGATCACATAAAAAGTGTTAGAATTACACACGTGAAAAAAGATTTCTAGTTTCTAGGTTTGGACACAGTGTCTCAGCATAAACTACAACCACATTTACTTTAAATAATGTAATAAAATACAAAAATCTACTAATAAAAAATAAATCAAAAACTATTGAAGACGAGCAAAATATCTTTAAAAATCAAATATTACCATTAATACTTCCAGGCCAAAAAGATCTAAAAGATGATTTCATGAACAAGTTAAATATTTATTGTCAGTCAAGTGAATAAGTAAAAGTCTTGATGTATAGAATCATTACAAAAGGAAATGCATCAATCCTTTCTTATTTGAATGCAATGTGATAATATTGGCTTATAGATAATAAAAACCTGAAAGTAATAGTCTTTTAGTTGACAGTTGTGTAAATGACTGAAACTGAGAGACCATTTGTAGGCTCAGGATGGCATATAGTGTTTGGAGTTAATTAGCTGGAGTTTAAACAATGTACTTTTTTATTTTTTATCGTAACTTCTGAGAGATATTTTACCTGTTAAATAAAATCAACAAAGAAGTGGGTAAATATTTCAACCTTTGTGTAATAGTTCTGTGTAAACTTCCAGCCTATTGCTTTATTCTTGCCTCCTCCTATTTAAATCCTTAGTCTTTCTTCACGGAAACTTTGCTGGTTTTTCTTTGTTTTCAAATAGCAAATTTTCACGCAACCCTCGTGCTTTGGGTCCACATGACCCAACCTTTGATGAGATATCCTTCCAATGATAAAGGAGAACAGGATTTGATGTCTGCTGGAGACACTGGTGGTTTTGTTTTTAAGTTCAGCGCGCTGTCCTGTGGTTTCAGATGATCCCACTCCCAACGTTAACATTCCTAGGATAGCACAAATAGGAATTACTATTTTTGCACAGAAACAAGGTTCCCTACTGGATGAGTTTCCATGTGTCTTTTAAGATTAGATTCACAACTAAAACTTTTATCACATTCTTTACATGAAAAAGGCTTCTCTCCTGTATGAGTTCTCATGTGAATTTTGAGATAGCCATCGATAAACTTTTATCACATTCTTTACATGAAAAAGGCTTCTCTCCTGTATGAGTTCTCATGTGTGTTTTGAGATGAGATCCACAAATAAAACTTTTATTACATTCTGTACATGAAAAAGGCTTCTCTCCTGTATGAGTTCTCATGTGTGTTTTGAGACTAGATCCACGACTAAAACTTTTATTACATTCTTTACATGAAAAAGGCTTCTCTCCTGTATGAGTTCTCATGTGTGTTTTGAGATAAGATCCACAACTAAAACTTTTATCACATTCTTTACATGAAAAAGGCTTCTCTCCTGTATGAGTTCTCATGTGTGTTTTGAGATAAGATCCACAACTAAAACTTTTATCACATTCTTTACATGAAAAAGGCTTCTCTCCTGTATGAGTTCTCATGTGCATTTTGAGATGAGATCCACAAATAAAACTTTTATCACAGTCTTTACACGAAAAAGGCTTCTCTCCTGTATGAGTTCTCATGTGAATTTGGAGACTAGGTCCATCAGTAAAACTTTTATCACAGTCTTTACACGAAAAAGGCTTCTCTCCTGTATGAGTTCTCATGTGTGTTTTGAGATGAGATCTTGACTAAAACTCTTATCACAGTCTTTACATGAAAAGGCTTCTCTCCTGTATGAGTTCTCATGTGTGTTTTGAGATGAGATCCACAACTAAAACTTTTATCACAGTCTTCACATGAAAAGGCTTCTCTCCTGTATGAGTTCTCATGTGCATTTTGAGACTAGATCCGCGACTAAAACTTTTATCACATTCTTTACATGAAAACAGCTTCTCTCCTGCATGAATTCTCATGTGTATTTTGAGATAAGACTCATCACTAAAACTTTTATCGCATTCTTTACACAAGAACGGCTTCTCTCCTGTATGAGTTTTCATGTGTCTTTTATGACTACATCTGTGACTAAAACGTTTATCACATTCTTTGCAAGAAAAAGGTTTTACTCCTGTGTGAGTTCTCATGTGAGTTCTGAACGTGGACCAGTAACGAAAACTTTTACCGCATTCTGTACGCGTTCCATTAAGTCTGTCAGACTCATTCTTTGTGCAGACAAAGAGATTACTTTTACCAGACTTTACAGAGGAAACTCTCCTTTCGTTTGGAGACTGTTTGCATTTCTTAACCAAAGTTGCTTTCTTGAACTTTTTTCTGACATCAGAGTGACACTGATTTTCTAACATGTGAGAGTTGTCCACATTTTGGACATGAGCTGCGTCTTTTCTTTTCCTCTGATCTCTGTTCTGTGGATCTGTCTCTCCATCTGTAATTGATGTTGATTCTTCATGCTGGTTTCCTTCTTGATCCTGACTATCAGTTACATTAAAGCTCTGCTGATTGTTTAGATCTGCTTCACTGATATCAATGTCCTCATAAGTGGGAAGCTCCATTGAGGTATCAGTCTCCTGCTTCAGATCGAGCTGCTCTTCATCATGATTGATATAGAGATCTTCTTGCTCCTCTTTTATCTGTTGATTTTCTGGTTCCTCCTGCTCCTTTTTAATCTGTAGAAGCTCTAGTTCCTCTGAATCCTCTTTATCCTGTGTAAGTTCTGGATCATTCTGTTCCATTCTGACGTTCCTCCGCTGGCTGCAGAGATCTTCTATCACCCAATGCTGGGGGAGGACTGCAGGGGCACAAAAGACAGAAATGAGCCCTTTTATATCTTTTTGTATAGTTGAGAATTAATTAAAATTTAAATCACTTCAGTCAAAAGCCCTACAGTTTAAAAAAATCCCTGCATCCTACCATCCATTTTCTGAATCCTCTGAATCATTTGAGGTCATGGGGATCCTGGAGAGTATACCAGTCACCAGAGGTGTGGCCTTCAGTCACATGACAAGGACTTGAGCCAGACTTGGGTCTTGATTTAATGAGTTTAGACTGCTCATAACATTGGGCAGTGGTGGTGCAGTGGTTAGTACTTTTGCCTCAAAGCAAGAATGCCCGCGGTTCAAGTCCCGGCTGGGGGATCTGAAACAGTGTCACCAATGGGGGGACCTTTCTGTGTGGAGTTTGCATGTTCTCCCCGTGCCTGTGTGGGTTTTATCCAGGGACTTCGGCTTTCACCCACCGTTCAAAAACATGCTTCATGGTTTATTGGTCACTCTAAAATGTCAATAGGTGTGAATGAGTGTTTGATTGTGGACCCTGCAACAGACTGGCGACCTGTCCAGGGTGTCCCCTGCTTTCGCCCACAAGTGGCCGGGTTAGGTTCCAGCAGCCCAGTGACCCCGAAAGGGACAGAATTGGTTTAGAGAATAGATGGATGGAGACTGGACATACACTTTAACAGCTGTAACTCATGACTTGTCTCCTGACTGAAAAAGACTTGCTATTCCCAAAGTATGTTGCCATAGGCCGCAATTTCTTTGTCCGTGTATGTTTGCATCTGTGTGCGCTGTTGGCACACCATATAAACAAATTAGGTCCAAGTTGGTTTGATCCCACGCATACAATTAATAGAAGTAAAACTAATGAGAGTGTTGCCAGATAGTCACAGTTTTTCAGCCCAAAAGTAATCTAAAAACTGCCATATCCCACAAAAAATGACCAAAAGGTTAATCAGTGATTAATTAGCCATAATTAGCAGTAATTAATCATCCTTTAGTTAATAATTATTATTTTAATTGAAAGTCCAATAGGGCTGTCAATGATTAGTCGAATAATCAATATAAAAAAATCGTTGATGCTAATTTGGTATAATTGACGCGCTCGTTTTCACTCTCTTTTTTTTGGATAGCAAAGAACAACTGGAAAGTTCTTTTTTTCTCCATCCCTGAGCTTTATACGTTCACATAAATGCTCAAACATGCTTCTAACTTTAGATGCAAACATCACCAGAGTTGAACATCCCATTCAAAACTACCTCCACGAAAGAAGGAAAGAAGTGAAAGAATCGGACTGTGCAGTGAGCGGGGATGGAGGAGCGCAGCACGTGGACAGGGGGGCAGTGGAGGGGTGCTCAGTCGCTCTGCAGTTTATAAAGTTTGACTTGTTCTGATTGTAAAATTGTTCTTTTATTAAAATGTTTCAACAGAAGCCTTTGCATGGAGCTTCACAGAAACTTGATTTGTTTCTTATTGTGTATCAATTATGGATTTGAAGAAGTTAATAGAAATACAGAACTTCACACACAGACAGAGAAACAGAGGGAGAGTGGACAAATAGAGCAAGTTACTCCAGAATGCAATTCGCAACATTTTTATTTTATTCTGTCGCCTTTGTATTTCCTGCTTCTGTTTAGTGGACAAACACACAACTTTCTTATCTGCCTTTCATGTACCTGCGCGTTCACACACGTAAGTGCATGAGAAAGATGTTCTTCACGTTAAAGATAAATGCTGGAGACGAACGCGTCGTTTGAAAAGTATAAATACCACTCAGAAATTCATCAGTTAATTTTGTTACTAAATTTACTTCATTCAACTTACAGGAAAGGCCCCCAAAACATACTGTATTTACTAATTTTACAGTATTCCTTGTCAAAAACGGCAAAGTTTAAGCATTAGTATTTCGAAAACAATACAGTAAAAATACAAAAGTCTGAGTGAGATGATAGTGAAGAACTGTAAGATAAGCTTAAGTCTTGAAGTATATTAATCAAGAAATGTAGTGTGTGTGTGTGTTCTAAAAAAGGAAGACTCTTTGTGCTTACTGTGTTTTTCCCAGCGCCTAGCGGTCACTCCTTTGAATTCTTTTCACTCCTTTTGTTCCTCTTTTATCTCTTCATGCCAACAGTCAGTTGTGAATTGTGGGAACCACCTTGACCTTGTTTTGAATAAAAGCAGCAAGGCAGGAGAAGAGCAACAGAGTACGCTAAGAACAGCATTTTGTTCGTATCTCTCCCCGCTGCAGCTGGAAAAAGAAACTTACTCTCTTCATTTGTGTGAACCCTGGTTCTTATGGATTTTTATTAGTTCAGAGACTGTGGTTTAAACCCAACATTTCTCTGGTGCCGAAACCCAGGACCCAATACCCAGACTGGAATGCGACGCGGGAACAAGGAGGCCAAGAATCTGTATACAGCGCGGCTGACTTCAGGCCACGGGCCGGATCCCTGTTCCTGCACCGGACAACAGGACTGGTGACGGTCCCCTATTCGAACTAGACGAACCAGGTCTCCACAACTGAAGGTAATAAATCGTTTTTGCTCTCACAAAATTTAAATGAATTATTGGAAAGAATAAATTAAAACGAAAAGTACAAATTACATGGAAATTAAATTACTTAACATAAGGATCCATTAAAATAAGTCAAGTGACCAGGGGTCACGAGGAAACTGGGTTTCCAAAGTAAAACGGTCAAGTCAAGGACTGACTACTAAAAGTAAAGTCCGGCATTACTAAAAAGAAAAAAAAGGAGGGACCAGGGTCACAAGGAAACTGGGTTTCCAAAGAAAAAGGTCACGTCAGAGACTGGCCATAATGTAATTCTGGGATTTACAATAAAATATTAATAATAATAATAATAATAATAATAATAATAATAACAATAAAATATAACAGCAATATAGACAAACAAAAGGAGTGAATGTGAGTGAATGTGAATAAAGATTAAGAGTAAAAGGAACATCACACAGAAATACACCGTAAAAAGCTAGCAAAAAAGAAATCAGAAATAACAAACAAAAATAATAAAATAAAAGTAGACTAAATAAAGAGTTAAAAGAACACCCAGATGTCAGATTTATGACTGCCTGTAAGCCAGGCAGCTGTGATTTTCTGGCAGAATGGGTGAAAAAATATGATTTTGAACCCCAACTAAAAGACAGAGAAGAAATAGTACGCGTCTATAAATCTCTGAGAGAAAAATGACAAATTAAAGAAAGGAAAAAAACCCAGGCTCCCTGGATCAACAACTTCTGGCAATGATTGACTGGTTGGAGCAAAGCAAGAAAAGAGTTGAAGACATTGAGCGAAAGAACGAGATGAAGAAGTTAAAAAGAGCCACAGTCGCAGCACTGAACATTCGCCCTGAGGAAGAGACTGTGGCAGCACAAAGAAGACAGAGAGGAAGTAGTCTGGAGGGCCGTCAGCAACAGACTGAGAGAGAAGAGGAAGGAGCAGAAGGCGGAACTCAAGAGAAGGAGCTCCCAGCGAGCAGACACAGAAGACCAGAGGACAGCACACCAGCTGCAATAAGGAGCAGCACATGAGCTCAAGGAAGGGAAGAAAGAGGAGGCCCACTATACCCCGTGCTTCCAGGGGAACAAATGACCCCACCAAGATACAGCCCAAAATGCCCGGAAGGGATTTTAATCCCTACCACGCAGAGGTCTACCCTATGTTCGCAGTTGCAAACCCAGCCCACGGAGTGGATGCCAAACAACCCCCAACCAACCTCATCTACACAGAAGAAATGGCCCTAAGTCACCCACTCCACTGGACTTAAAAGGCAAAAAAAAAAGCCTTCACAGAGATAAAACACCTCATCACCTCTTCAGGAGTCCTGGGATTTCCTGACTACTCTAAACCATTCACCCAGACAGTAGACTGCAAGTCCGGCTTCATGACATCCGTCCTCCTCCAACCACATGGCACAAAACAGAAACCAGTAGCATACTACTCAAAGAGATTGGACCCAGTGTCTTCAGCCTTGCCACCTTGTGTCCAAGCAGTTTGTGCTGCAGCCATGGCAGTGCAGGCATCTGCAGAACTCATCCTATCCCATCCACTGACCCTCCTTGTGACCCCTGCAGTGGACATGCTACTCACTCAGACAAAGATGGCTTTCCTCTCACCTGCCAGACACCTCAGCATCACTGCTACACTGATGTCTCAACCACACCTAACAATTCAGGATGTGCAACACTCTTAACCCAGCTACTCTACTCCCTACCCTGAAGATGGAGACCCACACAGTTGTCATGAAAGAACCGAAGTATGCTGTAAACCCCGTTCAGACCTACAAGACACACCACTTCCAACAGGACAGATCGTGTTCGTAGACGGATCATCCTCAATGGCTCCAACCACACGGGCTACGCAGTGGTAGACCACAACACCACCCTCAAGTCAGGAAAACGTCCAGGCAACTGGTCGGCCCAAGCAGCAGAGCTGGTAGCTCTGACTGAAGCCTGTAAACTTTTCAAAGACCAAGACGTTACCATCTACACTGACAGCCAATATGCACATTCCACACTGCACATCTTTGCAGCCCAGTGGGCCAGAAGAGGAATGAGGACCTCTTCCGGAAAGACTGTGCAACATGCAGAGATCCTCCAGGACCTCCTACAAGCTGTGCAAATGCCAAGCACACACCAAAGCACAAGACCCTATCTCAGTAGGAAACGCCAAAGCTGATGCAGCTGCTAAAATAGCTGCAAGAGGAACCCAAGTCCTCCTCCAACAGGATGACACAGCCCCACCAGAAAAGACTCATAGACCCATCCCCCTACAAGTCCTCCTGGACATGCAGGACAACACCCAGACACAGAAAAACAGCAATGGCTCACGGACAATGCTATAAGAGAGCCAGATGGACTTTAAACTGTTGACTCGAAACCCTGTCTGCCCCGTAGTCTATTTTCAACTATAGCTAAACTGAGCCATGGGTTAACCCATGTCTCAACAGGGAGATGATGAAAATGGTGGGGGACACTTTCCACCCTAGCAAAGGACTTCAAACCTACTTAAAAAACTTTTGTAGGAGCTGCCTGACATGTAGCAGACACAATGCCCAAGGCAACATCAGACCAAAGAGAGGAAAATGTCCTACAGGGACATACCCGTTTGAAATAGTTCACATGGACTTTATAGAACTAACAAAAAGCCAAAACTACAAATACTGTCTAGTGATAGTCGACTCCCTAACAAAATGGGTAGAACTAGTACCATCAAAACATCCAGATGCACCAACAGTAGCTAAAGTATTCTGTAAACACATAATTCCAGAACATGGCATCCCAAGGGTGATCTGGAGTGATAATGAATCACACTTTGTAAATGATGTAGTGAAAAATATGGCCAAACACTTAGGAATAGAACTAAAGAAAACCACTGTGCATACCACCCTCAAAGTGCAGGCTTAGTTGAAAGAACAAACGGAACAGTTAAACTAAGGCTAAGAAAAACTATGGAAGAAACAAAGAAACCATGGCCTGAATGTTTAGCCCTAGTTAAAACTTACATGAGAATAACTCCATCACCAACAGGGCTAACCCCTTTTGAGGCAGCGCATGGTAGACCTTTCCACTTACCCTTGTGGGAAGGAAAGGGATTTCAGGAGCAGGAAGGACGGTTAGATCCCTTAACAGAATGGCTTTGCAAGCTATTCGCACAGAAACCAGTCCAAGGAGCAAATGATCTGCCTGTTTCTTCGCTCTCCCCCCAACAGGAACTACTGAGGCTGGTGACCTGATCCTGCTGAAGGTGGTGAAAAGAAAGAACTGGACCAGCCCAAAGTGGGACGGACCGTTCAGAATCCAGATCACCACCCCCACAGCAGTCAAGATCGCTGAAAGAGACACGTGGATCCATCTGTCTCTCTGCAAAAAGGTCCACGAGCAGAAATGAGGATCCACTATTTCTTCACGATCACCATAGGCCTGGCCTGCCTGGTTCCACTTCTGGCAAAGATCCAAACACAAATCTGGGGAGATGACCACCAATGCTCCACCTGCCCACTGATGACCAGCTATGACAGACGAGTCCAACCGTACACCTACTGCCTGCCCCTGAACGAAACTAATGCAAAGATCATCATTCCCCTGAAGGGAATAGGCACCTACTGTTACACCTGCAGAGCCCCGAGCAAAATAGACCAGAGGCAATTACGAGGTGGGGAGCTCTATTATGACTTCTACTGGTATGCAGGAGCCCCACCCCTGAACTACAGACCGGGAGATCCCTATGAGGAGGGATGGGACAGTGTTTTCCTATACACCTATTACCCCGGTCACAGAGACACATCCTACTCTGACAGAACGAGCCAAGGAGTACAGGAAGTTATTCCCCAAGATGACTGCTAATGCCACCCACATAGTCCTAGATGTGAAAACAGACACCCCCGGATGTACATACTTTGGACTAAGCCCCGCACAAGATGGACCAGATGCATACTTTAAAATCCAAGTTTGCATATTGGACCCTAAAGCAAAAACTGAGGTCACTGGAGGGAACCCTGCCTTGGGTATAAAACAAAGACTTATTCCCCCAGTGGTCACACCCCAAAAGGATCCCACTCCTCCAGAAGCCTATGCCGTCAGCTGGATGGACCACAACCAAGAAGACCATGACTCTCCCCTACATGTCAACCTGTGGTGGAGATATGCCAACCTGACAGCCCACAGAGCGGGAAAGAGGAACTGCTATGTATGCTCTATCCTGCCCCACCTGTACGCCACCCCTCTCAGCGAGATCCACTCAGACCTCATCATAAACCAAACTCTGGGGATGCACACCTCAGAGTCAGAAGGACCTCAATATGACCCCCTACAGGCATTAGCCTATGTGGAAAACGTTGGATTAAGAGTGACTCTGAACCACAACAACATGGATTACTGTGACGGAGTTAACGGCACCTGTTTCCAAGTCTGCGTCAACCTCTCTGGGCCGGCAAGAACCAGGACGAGGAAAATCGACCCCAAGCACTGCGGAAGGATAAGAGAGATCTCCCCCACAACCAACACCACCGCACTGGACAGAATATGGTGGATGTGCAGTTGGAGAGTGTACATGTCTGTTCCCGAGAACTCCACAACCGTCTGTGCCCCAGTCATGGTGACTGATTACACCTACATCATCACCCAGGAGGATATCTCCACCCACTCCCGGAGGAAACGTTACGTCACTTTTGAACCCCATGACCCAACCTGGGGATCAGACGTTCCAGACGGGTACAAACAACACTCCACTGGGACAAAGTGGAGTTGTCATTGTTCCCCCAGCTTGGAGTGGGGAAGGCTCTCATCAAGCTAGACACTCTAGATTACCGCCTGCAGAGCTTCCTCAATGCCTCCATCCTCCTAGAGGAAGCACAGAACAGAGAAATCAGTGCCATCAGACTCATGGTGATGCAAAATCGCATGGCATTGGATTTCAGCCTGGAACCCCAAGGAGGGGCGTGTGCTGTGATCGGAGAACACTGCTGCACCTATATCCCTGATGAAAATGGAACTATACTGGACGTTATGCGGACTATGAAAAACCTCAGAGCTGCCATGTCCCAAGCCCCCGTTGCCCAACCTGTGTGGATGTACTGGTTTTTCACTGGCTCATGGCAGCAAGTCGTCCTGAAGGCTATTTTACCCTTTGTGTTTGTGTTTGTAATGATCATTCTCACCTTAGCCATGTGTCCATGTTGTGTGATCCCCCTTCTAAAGAGAACCATGAGAAATGTTTTTCTGACACAGATTTATCATTTTAACCATATTCCCCTGCAAGAGTGGTCACCTGAAACTGACCCCATACTCATTCTCTTGCCAACAGATGACCCCATTTAAATGTTATTTTCATTGTGATTATGTTTCTTCCCTACAGGTCCAGGCCATGAAGGCTATCGCTCCAAGTCGAGGGTAGGAAGGGAATTTTCCCTAAGAATTGTGCATTTAGGGCTTTTTTGCCCTTCCCTGAGATCTAACCCTGTTGTGTCTTACCCTATGACTCCCCCCTCCTAGACCCACACCTGTGGACGGAGAGGGGTGATGTCTTAAAAACCCACAACAGGGAGGAAATGTAAGATAAGCTTAAGTCTTGAAGTATATTAATCAAGAAATGCGGTGTGTGTTTTTGAAACAGAAGACTCTTTGTGCTTACTGTGTTTTTCCCAGCGACTCTTTGTGCTTACTGTGTTTTTCCCAGCGCCTAGCTTTTGAACTCCTTAAATTCCTCTTTTATCTATTACAGTTCTGAATTGTGGGAATCACCCTGACCTTGTTTTCAATAAAAGCAGCTATGCGGGAGAAAAGCGTGAGAGAGATCTTTGGAAGCTTCTGTGCATGCAGAGCTCTGATGAACGTTCTTTCTCCCCGCTGCAGCTGGAAAAAGAAACTTACTCTCTTCATTTGTGTGAACTCTGGTTCTTATGGATTTTTATTAGTTCAAAAACTGTGCTCAGCTATTGATATTGCAACAGCGATAAAATGAGTCTATCACGATAAACTTTTATTTTGAAGGGTCCAAATTAACACTCGCGAGCGTTTTCTCTTCTTTGGTGAATAAAAGTTAGAGAGCTAGTCATCGTGTGGAGAGTAAATGTCTGTGTAAACTTACTCATGTTTATTAGCTTCTTCTGTTGAATTTCTTTTGTCCTCTTGATCTCTACCTTCTATATGCGAGGTAAATAAACACGTGACGCCAGACACAACACTCCACAACTGCTGTCACTTCACCTGTGCAGCGTTTAGTTTGGCTGATGAAACAGTGGAATTTATGCCGATTTATAACAGGATCCGTTATGATAGGAAATAAATATTGAAATCTAAACAACCTGCTGATGATTACACATTTCTCTAATGAGCCACAGTGTTTAAATTGATATGAAAAAACCAAACAATATTGTGATATAAATAATTCACTATCGTTTAGCCCTAATTGGATCCCATCTCTACGTCACTTTTCAAAAAGATCTTTGGCTTTTGTGAGACACAAATCCTAGAAATCCTTTGTAGAAATCCTACAACCCTTGCACGGCCATCGGAGCGGAATCGCCCCAGTCACTGCAGAATGTGACATCTGCTGGTGACATCACTCGCCATTGAGATTTTACCCCCGGAGTGTTAACAGTTTTCTTTAGAGTGGAATCTTCCCGCTTGGTCTCACAACTGCATTTGAGACAGTTGATCATTCAGTTTTATTAAATAGACTCTGTAACATGGTTGGTCTTACTGGAACAGTTTCCAACTAGTTCAAGTCTTAAGACAGAGCCTTTTTAACATCTCTACAATCCATCTATTGACCTGTGGTATACCACAAAGATCCATTTTAGGCCCCACTCTGTTATGCTTTAGATGCTCCCACTGGGTAATGTCATCAGGAGACATGGCGTGGACTTCCATAGATATGACGACGACACCCAGCTTTACGTTTCCGCGTCTCCTAACCAAACCAAATCCGATAATCAAACTTGTACATTTTATGAATGATAACAAAGACTGCAGCAAAGTTTTTAAAGTTTAACAAGGACAAAACAGAGATATTGATCATAGCTGACAGAGAGGGATCAAGACTGAAATGTCAAAACTATGGTATGAATGTGACTGACTCAGCAATAAAACAATGAGTATTCTTTGACGCTGACCTCAATTTTAAACATTATATTTTAAATTTAACAGCCTGCAGTTTTTTCATTTAAAAAAATATTGCCAAGGTAAAACACCGCTCCTTTCAAGAGCCAGTGCTGAGATTTTAATCCACTTGATTATTGCAACGCTCCTTTATCCGAACTTATGAAGCATTCTGTCAACAAATTGCAACAAGTTCAAAATTCAGCTGCACGTCTCTTAACTAATACTAGGAGAACTACTATTACTCCTGTCCTTATGTCACTGCACTGGCTGCCAGTTGGTTTTAGGATTGATTTCAAAAGGTTTTTTTAAGTTTTTAAACGTCTTAGAGGTTTTCACTCTGGTATTTTTGCTCAATCGTGTTTTCTTTTTAACTTGTAAAGCACTTTGGGCTGTACAAATGTCCATGAAAAGCGCTCAACAAGTAAAGCCTGACTTATTGATAGAAAGCAATGTTCAAGTACTAGTATTTCAAAAGTTTTACAGTGAAAGTACCCACATATTTGTGAGGAGATAGTACAGGGGTGACACAATAAATATATACAAGTGTTGCCCCGAAGTTGTGCACAAAATGGATTTACTTTAACTTCAGATGTGTAACATTATATTGTGTGTGCAGTAAAAATAATAATAATAATAATAAACAAAAAGCTTTGCAGTCAAAGTACACATATCTATGTGAGGAGATAGTACAGGACTAGTACAACCAGGATTGGTTTGTTTTCCTAGGAATTATGGACCAAAGACACATTATTTATCTTCATAGTTAACAACTGTAACTCTGTGTTCCTTATGAAATGACATATTTAAATAACTAAAGAATAGTATAAATATACAATTAAAGTTACTCATAGTTTTGTTAAGGGTTGGTTTTTTTTCTTCTGAATTTCTATTTTAGTGGTATTTAGAAGAGATCACACATTTTAACCTGCAGGGAGGGAGAGACTAAAGAGGAGTGTATGGAAAGAGTCAAACTTGTAACTTTGGATGGATTTGGAACCGACAAGAAGTCGCTCAGTTTGATCCCTTTTGAGTTTCAGAAAGTTGAAGGAGGAACACTAAAAAGACATTCAATATTCAGAACAAGAAGAAGTGTGGACCCCAAATGATGGCTTCTAGAGTTTAATAGCTGAAAAGAGAGCAACAGCGCTCCTTCCTGGATCTCTATTGTCCTGTTGGGTCAGATTTGCCCCAGTCCAGGGTCAGATTTGCCCCAGTCGAGGGTCACAAAGCAAGAAGCAACAAAGAGGAAGCTGAAAGAAGAACGACTGCAGAATTCTCCAACAGAAGCAGTCATCGGTCCACTAGAACCTGGATCTAACGGAATGTTCTGGAAGATGAAGAAGTGAACATACCTATTTGGTGGAGCTGAAGCTGTGGTTTCCAGATGATATCCAGCAGTCTGCGCTGACGACAGAGCTCCTCCTCGTACTGGACGATGGTTCCTTCACAGAGTCTGCAGATTTCTTCAGCAGCAGCAGCTAGTCGCTCGCTGATCAACTCTCTCAGACACTGAAGTGAAGACATCGTTCCTGCAGCTGCTCCGATCTTCAGCTCAAACTCACACAAACAACAAAGTCCTCTGAACACCAGCAGCTCCGGTCATGTGCTATTCTCACAGTCACAGCCACTTCTTAACATTCAACACGTATTCACTCATTTACCACACTTTAGCTAATGGTGATTTAGATGATTGTTCCAAATCGAACCACGTATCCCTACATGTCTTTAGAAGCCTCACAAACATCAGAACAAAACACCGCCGTCCAGTCAACACAAGCTAACGCTGTTAGCCCGCTAGCTCCTCGTCCTGTAACTTCCGGGTCACGCGCAGAGACTTTTTAACAACAACAAAAAAGAAAAGAAAACATCAAAACTAAGATTCGGTCTCTTAAAAATGCTACAAATTTAAAATAAAATTTTCAGCCAAGAAATAGTAAAGCTGGTGATTTGTGTTTTTTTTTTAAACAAAACGAATTTTCAAAATAGACGAGAAGCGGATATTACGTACTTCAACCCATCTCAACAAAAGAAAAAGAGACACCCAGCTGCAGGCATGTAATGGCGGATGGATTTTCACTGAATGACGTAAACGGAAATAGTTCTTGTGTAGTTAATTTCAGGATAGACATCCGACACCTCTTGGTCGAACAATTCGACTTCGGCGCTAGGAGAGATGACAACGCAAGTTAAACAGTTTGTTCATAATTCTCTATAAACCAACTGTATTTTCTCGCTAAAACATTCTATGTAATAAATTTCAAAATATTTTTTCCGCTAAGTCTTTGTACTTGGATAATTCAACAGTCCATGTTAGCGTTAACTTAGTTAATAAACAAAATCAAAAATTAAATGAGGGGACTTTTTTATTGTCTCAATGAAAATAAGAAAAACATCATAAAGTTCAGGAGGCCTGAGCAGACTGCTTTCCCATCCAGCAGTGGTCCTCTGTCTGGCTGCCAGTTGTTCTCCCAGGAGCCGGCATAGTAAGCGTGTTCACTACAGCTCCATAGGTCCTGCGACAGACTCTCTCTAGACTCCTTAGAGTTTACCCACCTTTGCTCAACAGTAACCGGGACAGGATCTGGAAACCCCACTGCCCGGAAGGGATAAGAAAATGAAAAAAAATTCAGGAGAGCTGTGGATCTATCAACCATATTGGATGTTTTCTCCCCGTTTTCACTGAAAACATCATGTGCCTGGAGTTGAGTTCCTGATTGGTTGAGACGCAACCACCTCCTCAGCGTTCAGATATTTTTAAACGCTGGCAAGCTGCGGAGGCCACTCAGTTCGTTACTCAATTTGTGCTGTTTTCCAGAGTTTTGCACTGTCTGCCACTCATTTTGTGCCACAGAACCTCAATTCGCTTCTAAACCATTGACTTTACATTAAAACTGGCCACCTTTGCCGCGCGAATTGCGTTTGGTATGAATGCACCTTAATAAAGCCGACACATGCTTAGGTTCCTGCTCCTTAACCCACGTACGAAAGTCAAGTGGAAACATCTTCAGCAGCTGCTCGAATACGATGACCTCACCAATGTCCTACATGCTGCACTGGTCTGGCTTAATCCAACGTCGATACAGACCCTTTAGGCGCTGGTAGGTCTCAGTGGTTGTCTCCCCCTTAGGTACAACTTTCTGAAGATAAAGGTCCTTCACAGGTAAATTTATTATTTTTTTTAACAATGAAGACAGTTCACAATAAGCTATGGACATTTCATGTCTTTTCTGAAGAACAATATTCTGAAAACTGAAAATATGGCGTGTTTATTACTCCAATAATAAAACTGCACTTACCGCTTGACAAAAACATGAAAAAAATGATTGATTAATTACATTAGTTACCAATTCAGGGCTTCAATATGCACTTCATAAAATGATTTGGTATGAATATAAAGACCAATACAAATTAAAATGATAACTAAGAACACTTTAAATTATTACTTAAATTTGATTAAGTTGTTAAGTCGTATAATACAGAGACCAAAATCAGTCATTGTGTCCTTATATCATGTATTGTAAATGACCAAAGTGAAATTACTGATCCACCAAGAATACATATTTAAACAGACAATAGGTTAAACAAGGTAAACGTAAGTTGAAGAGGGCTTATCAAGGTTAAAGGAACAGGAAACAATCCTTTAAAAATTCTACTGGTATCAAATACAGAATTCATGTTGTTTGAAAATCTTGAAGTTCTGTTCAGTTTGTTACAGTTGAATGCAGCAATCCCATTCTGGGTCAGAAAACTTCTGGTGATTTTTTTTTTTCAGTCAGAATGGGGGTTCGGTCTCTCAGTCTCTCTCTTGGTCAAAGGTCATCAGTTTGAAGGAAAAGGCTGTGCCTGACTAAATGTCATTCAGGGTCAAACGGCAGAACCTGGAGGTCTACTTGACCAACAATATTTAAAAGCTTTTGACTTATGATGAAATGCTTGACCCGTAAATCACTCTTGTCCTTGTTGTTATGGTAACACCATTCCAGAGGCATGGAGGTCCATCTCTGCAAACTTGATAAATATATTACCAAAACCAAACATTTGACGTTTCTCAGGATTTTACTTTGCTCTTACAAGAGTCTAAAACCAATTCTAAATGCTTGGAACATTTCAGACAACTTATGTGAAGTTTGAAGATTGAAGAAAAGAGATTCAAGCATCTGAAATAGAAAGATGGAGTGAAACTGAGAAAAATGAGGGAAAAACAGAATTTTAGAAGTTTTTGTTTTCGACAAATCTCAACAATCAGAATGCTGGATTCTCTTTCATGTCAAATGAAGCTTAAGACCTCGCAGGTTCACAACCCCACCTCTCCTTGTCAACTACATGTGAGCTTTTGGAACTATCCAAACGCATAGTTTTGATCCAGATTCCAGCTCAGACAAGGAAAACAAAGACTTTTATGGATCTACTGGTCTGCAAGTGGATGTATCAGAATGGACCGGAGGAGGGAGCTTGTGCCCCCCCAGCATATTTTTTCATCTGTTCCTGATTCACAACAATTTGAATAAAGAAATACTCAGAAATGCAATTTTAAGCTTAATATTCTCAACATGTGTCCTAAGTCATGAGAAAAATAACAACAGAACATGTTAATAAACTCCAAAAACACAATTTTTTAACAAAATGGAACTTTAATTTTAGCTTAAGGATTTCAATTTCAGCAACCGCTATAAGAAACATTTTTTTAGAAACATAACCGAGTCAGTTGACTCGACCTGTGTCTACTGCAAGTCATAGAATGGTGTTGAGGAGACTACGATCATCAAAAACTAAGCAATTTCTTAGAAAAATTGTACGAAAATGTTATAAAAAAAACAATTTACCTAACTTAACATCTATCCTGCAACTCAACAGATGAATAATAACAGCAGCATGAACAATAAGGTCTCATAACAATGCACATTCATATAATTATATGCCTCCCGTCACACTGTGTTGGAGCGCCAATGGAAATGCAAGAATTCCACCAGAATAGCATGCTAGCCATCTCCACAGCAACCAGATGCTTGAGTGACAGTCTTAATGAATCAGCTGAATTCCCATGGCGACGTGTTTGGATGGTGTGAAGATCACGGTGTCACGCTAAGGGCACGACACACCAGCGGTCAAAATAGGAAAATGAACCATGCAGCGGATCACATGACAGCGGAGCACGTTTCCATTCTGCTGCATGAAGATCTAACTAAAGGAGGAAATGTTCGGCGTAAACGATAACAGAAAACTCTGAAATGAATCTCCTTTAAGGAAGAGACATCTTTCTGTCCTACGTGTGCTCTCTTACGAAAATGATAACATTTCAGAAGGTAACGACATGAAACAGAAAAGACGCCACGATTGATGAACCTCATCAAGCTCCAGCTGATCACATGGTGCATTTAAGAAAGGATCACTTCATAAATCCATTCGCTGCACTGACTCCTCTCTTTCAGCAACACCTTGGTCAAATGAATTAACTTCCATCAATTAAAGGACATATTATATTCCAGCTCCATCATATGCTGATGAGCAAGAAAGGCAATCGGTTGAACCGGCAAGAGATATGAAAGTCACATTTAGTAGAAAATGTATTTAAAGGAACAAGCCGCTGTACAACAGAACAAGGATTTTTATGAAACATTCTCATCTTACTTTTGTTCTCTAATGTTATGAGACTAAATAAGGAGTTTTTGGATGTGAAAAATGTTTTTCTGACCTTTTTTGTTTATTTGCCAGAAATCAAATTTAGAGGCAAAAATTTGAAAACATGATTTAGATTTGAAAGAAAATCATTTTTACTAACAAAAGTGTTTATCACAATCACTTCCCATCTCGACACATTTAGTGTTTTATAAAAAGAATTCGGCAGATTTGTCCTTCTTGAGCCCTTTTTGAAAATACTTTGCCTTGGAAACGTCTGATTAAAACAATTCTAATCGACTATCTTCTCATCAGGCAATAATGGGATTTCAGGGGGAGAATGAGATGGGAGTTCATTCTTGAAGGACCATCAGAGGAGGGCTTGTTGTGTGCAGCAGATGTGGCTTTAAAGAAGGAAAAATCCTGATCATCTGATGTATTATTTCATTTTCTCAGTGATGATCCATTGAACAAATAAAGTAGAAGAAGATCAATGAGCTTTTCATTTTTCCTGGTAGATAAAAAGCCCTAAATTCTAAAAACATGTCATTTATCTTGATGAATTTAACAGCTATTTAGCTTAAATAAATGCAAACAGATTCATTATTGTGTTTTTTCTTTTAAGCTGCTCCTAAAGTGTAGTTAAAGTCAATTTACCAAATAATGTGATATTTCATTGTTTCAATTAGTTCATTTCACAAACATGAAACATAACATTTAAAATAGACATTCATTATTTATGAGCATTATAGTAAATGAGCATTTCTAGAATATAATTACTTTTTTCTTGCAAAAACAATAAGATTTTTTTTCTGAAATGTTTTGTTTCTTATTAATAATTGTTTGTTTTCTTTATTACATTACAAATATATCTCCAAAAACAAAAGCATGTCAAAAGCAGAGTCCTTTCTCTGCACACAAACATCCACAGGTTTGATGAAACCAAAGATACCAGCTGTTGCTCTATGTTTTCCGTCAAAACTGCATCATTTTATTGTTAAAGTCAACTTGGATCTTCACTAAGCTAAAGCTGCTGAAGCACAAAGCTCCACGTTATTTGTCTAAACCAGCAAACTGAAGCATATTACCAAATGCAAGCATCATGAACCCAAACCCAATTCTAGCACGCTCCCTCCCCTAAGTCAGTCCTGTCCTCAAATGAAAACTGATGGAGTTCACAGACTGAGCATATTTACACTTGCTCATGGCCTACGCACAGTTAGGTCACTGTAGTTATTGGGTTGATGCTGCAGAAGCTCCTCCCACTGTCACAACAACACAGCAACATGAAGAGAGACGGACAACAGAACTCTAGATTTCACTGGAAAATGTCTTCCTTCACACAGACTGAAAGATCAGGTCTTCTTCTCAGGGACTGGTAACAATAGAAAGTCACAACATGACATTTATCTACTAGATATAAAAATAGAGACAGAAAATGCTGACTTGCATGTGCAGAAGGAAATCATCCTGGAAGTGGAAGGAAATCCTCCTTTGAAAGTAGAAGGAAATCCTCCTGGATGTAGAAGTAAACCTGAATGGTTTTGGTTAGTTGTAAAGTTTATTTTTTCATTAGTTCATTAGTCATTTAGTTTTTATCATGTGAAATAACAGAGAAAACGATGGTCAATGTTTCCTGTCTGAGTGGTTTTAATTAGACTGAAGTTTATTTTCTTATCCTTTGCTGCACAACAGAGTCTAGTTGCTGATCAGAGGCAAAGTTCTTCAAGTCTAGAATTGGATTTATATTTATAGACTCAAAAAAAGATGGAACTCCACACCCAGTTAAGTCATGAGATGAAGGCCATCAAAGTCTAACAGACAGAACAGGTCACAGTACAGCTTTCCTTCATTTACAGTACCAGTTGATATCCTTTTGGGTAGAGATTTTCCAATGTTATTGGGTTTGTTACGAGATGAGGAGCATGTAAATGAAACTCATGTTTCAGCTCCAGTAATTACACGATCCAAGGCAAAAATGGGGGTCCAACCACTGCCAGACTTGGACAGTAGTCTGTGTGAGAACAGCATCCAGAAGCTTAAAAAAACAAAAAGTTAACGTCGTTTTGAGAGGAATCTAAACCTCACAGGTTCAGATACTGATGGCTTGTAGATTAACAAAACGTGGGAAGTGCCAGCTAACATTAGTGAGTTGCAGAAAAATGATGAGACACCGAAGAGTTTGTTTTCAAAGGTTACAGATGAGAGAAATGCAGTTCACATGGGAAAAGAGTACTTTATTGTTGAACGGAATGTGCTTTATGTTCTCTGTGATGGGAAAAAAAGGATTGTAATTCCTGAAAGTAGCAGAACATTGATAATGCATTTAGCACACACCATTCCTTGGGCCGGACATCTTGGTCGACACAAAACATACATGCGTGTTAGTTCAAGATTCTATTGGCCTTGTATGTACTCCGACGTTCAAAGGTTTTGTGCTACTTGTCCTATCTGTCAAAAAACCGCTATCTCTCGTAAGTCTGACAGGGCTCTCCTGCAACCACTCCCTATTATATCTACTCCATTCCGGAGGCTGGCGATGGACATAGTTGGACCACTGGTGAAGAGCAGCCAGGGACATCAGTATATCTTGGTCATCTGTGACTATGCAACACGCTTCCCTGAGGCCTACCCTCTACGTAATATCACCACATCATCTGTAATGCAATGTTTGGTCCAAGTGTTCTCTAGAACAGGGATCACAGATGAGATCCTAACTGATCAAGGTACAAACGTCACATCAAGGTTAATGCAGCTCTTCCATAAACAGCTGGGCATCACTGCAATCAAGACCACACCATACCATCCACAAACTGTCAGGTCGCAAGATCGAGACCCGCCTTCAACAATCACAACAGAAGGTTTCAAGTAGCATCGACTTGCAGAAAAATGTGTAAAATATATACAAAGATTTTGTAAATGATTTCAGTGCAAAAAGGAGTTTGTAAACTGCATATAAGGTACAAATGATGTCACTCAGATGTTGGATTGAGGGGTTTTGGATGACTGAGAACAGAGTCAGAGCCTCATAGTGATGTGAAGTCTTTGTGTAAACAGTTTGTGTTGTTTTCTGCTTCTTTTTCAGATTTGATGAACAACTTGAAGCCAAAAGGGATCATTTTTTTAAAGCATAAGCTTTGAGAGAAGAAGTGGATCCACAAGTCGTTGTAAAGATTTTTTATACCGTCTTTTTCACTGCTTTTATTTTGATTTCTTTGCTTCAGAAACCTCATGTTGTGTTTATGCTTGTAAAGTGCAGTCTATGCGTTTAGATTTGTTGCAAACTTCTTTTCTTAGGAGGTTGAATTGTTTTGTTCTTCTTAACATCCTGTTCTTTCAAATGTTTCTTTGATCAAACCTTAATTCAAGCCATTTTTTAAACAACTCAGCTGCTCGTTCAGAAAAAACAATGAAACACAAACTTTTTATTGAAAACATTCATTTTTCAAATGAAATAAACCTTTATTGCCTTTAGAGTCTTTCTAGAGTCACTCTTCAATTAATTGAGGTTGAGGATGAACCTTCACCGCCTGCAATCTTCTCTCCAGCAACATTAAAGGCTTTGTAAATACAGAGAACCAAAAATCAAGCAGAAAAAAAAGAGCTGCAGGATGACCTGCATTGTTTTTGTTGTTGTTGTTAGTTTTTGCCGTAGTTACACTACTATCACACAAAGCTACGCAATCGCTCTACACCCCGCATGCACCGTGATGATCCAACTTGGAGTGGAAACACTCAGCTGAATTGCCTTGACCGTTCTAAACCAGAATGGACGTACCGTACCGCTCAGTGGACACAAGGCTTTAATATGCAGAAGAAAAATAGCACTTTTAACTGTTACTGTTAATCTGTCCTTTGAATAAATTTGCTTCTGCAGATGATCCTGTCTGACAAGAACACAGAATCTTATTTTTAAGAACTCCTTAGCTTTTGTCCAAAGTTTAAAACCTGTTTTTAGGTAAAAAGATGTTTTTCTCTGTATATTTCATGTTTCATTTGTTTATTCATGAAAAAACTATAGTTTATCAATGCAATTCATAATAGTAACATCATGTAATGTCACACTGGACATAATAAGAATCTGAGGCTATTTTTTTATTTACAATTTTCAAACAGGCTGGTTGCTACACTGACATAAATAAATACAGAACCCTTAATTTGGCTTTTGCTGCTCCTTCTGGGTTCAGCTCGGGGAGAAATGGACCTGACTGTTTGAAGACTGCTGAATCCTGGTTGAACAGCACCAATACCTTCCTCCGTTGGGTGGCTGGACGCTCCCTTAGAGATATTTTGAGAAACTCGGTCACCTGGAGGGAGCTCAGACTAGCACCGCTGCTCCTCCTCATGGAGAGGAGCTAGTTGAGGTGGCTCTGGCATCTGGTCGGGATGCCACTTGGACGCCTCCCTGGGAGGTAAACTGACCATGTCCCACTGGGCGGAGGCCACAGGAAAAACCAAGGACACGCTGGAGAGACGACCTCTCTAGGCTGGCCTGAAAACGCCTTGGGTTTCCGCAAAGGACCTGGAGGACGTGCCCGAGGAGAGAGAAGTCTGGCTATCTTTGCCACCCGGATGACAGGAAGAAGATGAATAGACAGAAACAATAAAAAATGTGCTTTTTACCTAAAGGGTTTTTATCCAGGAGTGTAGGTTTCCCTCTGACCCAAAAACGTCCCATTCCCCTAATTCTTAAAACTAAATGCAACCACAAGGGAACACAATCCAGTGGTTAATATGTCCCTGCAGCAGTGCTTTTGGTCAGGTAGACTGGGGAGGTGGTCCCCTTTTCTAGAATGAGGACTTCAACTGCCATACAGCGCCCGTTCAACTGCCGTACAACTGCCATTCAAATGCCGTTCAACTGCCGTTCAACTGCCATTCAGCGCCGGTTCAACTGCCGTTCAACTGCCGTCCAACTGCCGTTTTAACTGCCGTCCAACTGCCGTTTTAACTGCCGTTCAACTGCCGTTCAACTGCCGTTCAGCGCCCGTTCAACTGCCGTTCAACTGCCGTCCAACTGCCATTTTAACTGCTGTCCAACTGCCGTTTTAACTGCCGTTCAACTGCCATTTTAACTGCCGTTCAACTGCCGTCCAACTGCCGTTTTAACTGCCGTTCAACTGCCGTTCAACTGCCGTTCAGCGCCCGTTCAACTGCCATTTTAACTGCTGTCCAACTGCCGTTTTAACTGCCGTTCAACTGCCATTTTAACTGCCGTCCAACTGCCGTCCAACTGCCGTTCAACTGCCGTTTAGCGCCCGTTCAACTGCTGTTCAACTGCCGTTCAACTGCCGTTCAGCGAATGAGATAGATATGTTTGTGGAAATGTTAGTCCTCTTTTCTGTGGCGTGTTTTTGTACAAGATGCGTTAATAGATTGTAAAACAACCGCTGTTTGCTGTTGTTTTTCTGCTAGTTTTCTCGTCTTTCATTTGCATTAGAGTATCGTTTGAAAAGGTTTCTTGTTGTCATTGTGGGTCAGTTACTTGTGTTAACCTGTTGCTTATGATCACAAAGCTCTTCATTCCACTGCTGTACAATCACTGTCAGTCATGAGGGACTGAATTGTTTCATTTCTGTTGAGATTAATCAAACAGGACAGGTGTTCTAACAATGCAGGTGAACACATGTGGATCATGGACACATGCATGCACATATGGACCAAAGTGTGACTGACACGAGCTGCTCTGCCAGCATCAGTCTGTGTTCCTCTGTGCTGTGGACAGCTGTCATGAACTTGAAGCAGAAGAAGAACCTGCTCTGATGCTTTCTTCTGTTTCGTCTCAGGAGGGAGTTTCTCTACGGGCAGAAAGAGACTGGAAGTTCAATCTTTTCTCCTGAACTCAGGTCCTGCAAACTGGCCTGATGCTGGCCGCCCGTCTCCTCCCTTCACCCAAAAGAGCACGAGGGGTCCTGAGGAAGCGCTAGATCCAGGTTCTACATGTGAGAGGCACCGCTGAAGAACTCAGACCCACCTTGAACTGTTTCATCTGAGCAGGAGGACCCTGTCACAGTGGTGAGTTTTCATTTCTGCTTTCAAAAAGTTCCAGAATCCTGTTACCAGCGTCTGTTTGTGTCTCCAGGTTCTCCTGTGGCAGAGAAAGTGGGAGAGAGCTGAGCCAGAGCACCAAGCGGGACTCCTCCCTGCTGCTCTGGCTGTTTAAAGGAGGGACTAGTAGACAAGAAGATGCTGGAGGAGACGTTGCCCCACCACCATCACCACACTCTACTGCATCTCAGCTCCTCGTCCTTTGGTCTCCAAAGCTGCACCGCCTCTTCTTCGTGTGGATGTGCCGTGGAGCACCGTCTTCAGGAGGAGAAAGACAGTGGAAGCAGCAGCTGCTGCTGTACCAGAGCGAGGACCTCCACCAGAGACTAAAGCCAGCGGCAGGTGGTGCTTTACCCCTGCAGCAAGTGTGACCGCACATCCAACGCTGCCATAACTGTGCAGCTGGATGTGCGGTCACATGAGAAAAAAAGACTGACAAAAAAAGACTCTAAAGGCAATAAAAGTTTATTTCATTTGAAAAATGAATGTTTTCAATAAAAAGTTTGTTTCACTGTTTTTTCTGAACGAGCAGCTGAGTTGTTTAAAAAATTTTAAAAATGGCTTGAATGAAGGTTTGATCATAGAAACATTTGAAAGAACAGGATGTGAAGAAGAACAAAACAATTCAACATCCTAAGAAAAGAAGTTTGCAACAAATCTAAATGCATAGACTGCACTTTACAAACTAAAACACAACATGAGGTTTCTGAAGCAAAGAAAGCAAAATAAAAGCAGTGAAGAAGACGACATAAAAAAGAATCTTTACAACGACTTGTGGATCCACATCGTCTCTCAAAGCTTATGCTTTAAAAATGATCCCTTTTGGCTTCAAGTTGTTCATCAAATCTGAAAAAGAAGAAGAAAACAACACAAACTGTTTACACAAAGACTTCACATCACTATGAGGCTCTGACTCTGTTCTCAGTCATCCAAAACCCCTCAATCCAACATCTGAGTGACATAATGTGTACCTTATATGCACTTTACAAACTCCGTTTTGCACTGAAATCGTTTTCAAGACCTTTGTATATATTTTACACATTTTTCTGCAAGTCGATGCTACTTGAAACCTTCTGTTGTGATTGTTGAAGGCGGGTCTCGATCTTGCGACCTGTCAGTTTGTGGATGGTATGGTGTGGTCTTGATTGCAGTGATGCCCAGCTGTTTATGGAAGAGCTGCATTAACCTTAATGTGAAGTTTGTACCTTGATCAGTTAGGATCTCATCTGGGATCCCTGTTCTAGAGAACACTTGGACCAAACATTGCATTACAGATGATGTGGTGATATTACGTAGAGGGTAGGTCTCTGGGAAGCGTGTTGCATAGTCACAGATGACCAAGATATACTGATGTCCCTGGCTGCTCTTCACCAGTGGTCCAACTATGTCCATCGCCAGCCTCCGGAATGGAGTAGATATAATAGGGAGTGGTTGCAGGAGAGCCCTGTCAGACTTACGAGAGATAGCGGTTTTCTGACAGATAGGACAAGTAGCACAAAACCTTTGAACGTCGGAGTACATACAAGGCAAATAGAATCTTGAACTAACAGGCATGTATGTTTTGTGTCGACCAAGATGTCCGGTCCAAGGAATGGTGTGTGCTAAATGCATTATCAATGTTCTGCTACTTTTAGGAATTACAATCCGGTTTTTCCCATCACAGAGAACATAAAGCACATTCCGTTCAACAATAAAGTACTCTTTTCCCATGTGAACTGCATTTCTCTCATCTGTAACCTTTGAAAACAAACTCTTCGGTGTCTCATCATTTTTCTGCAACTCTCTAATGTTAGCTGGCACTTCCCACGTTTTGTTAATCAACAAGCCATCAGTATCTGAACCTGTGAGGTTTAGATTCCTCTCAAAACGACATTAACTTTTTGTTTTTTTAAGCTTCTGGATGCTGTTCTCACACAGACTACTGTCCAAGTCTGGCAGTGGTTGGACCCCCATTTTTGCCTTGGATCGTGTAATTACTGGAGCTGAAACATGAGTTTCATTTACATGCTCCTCATCTCGTAACAAACCCAATAACATTGGAAAATCTCTACCCAAAAGGATATCAACTGGTACTGTAAATGAAGGAAAGCTGTACTTTGACCTGTTCTGTCTGTTAGACTTTGATGGCCTTCATCTCATGACTTAACTGGGTGTGGAGTTCCATCTTTTTTTGAGTCTATAAATATAAATCCAATTCTAGACTTGAAGAACTTTGCCTCTGATCAGCAACTAGACTCTGTTGTGCAGCAAATGATAAGAAAACAAACTTCAGTCTAATTAAAACCACTCAGACAGGAAACATTGACCATCGTTTTCTCTGTTATTTCACATGATAAAAACTAAATGACTAATGAACTAATGAAAAAATAAACTTTACAACTAACCAAAACCATTCAGGTTTACTTCTACATCCAGGAGGATTTCCTTCCACTTCCAGGAGGATTTCCTTCCACTTCCAGGATGATTTCCTTCTGCACATGCAAGTCAGCATTTTCTGTCTCTATTTTTATATCTAGTAGATAAATGTCATGTTGTGACTTTCTATTGTTACCAGTCCCTGAGAAGAAGACCTGATCTTTCAGTCTGTGTGAAGGAAGACATTTTCCAGTGAAATCTAGAGTTCTGTTGTCCGTCTCTCTTCATGTTGCTGTGTTGTTGTGACAGTGGGAGGAGCTTCTGCAGCATCAACCCAATAACTACAGTGACCTAACTGTGCGTAGGCCATGAGCAAGTGTAAATATGCTCAGTCTGTGAACTCCATCAGTTTTCATTTGAGGACAGGACTGACTTAGGGGAGGGAGCGTGCTAGAATTGGGTTTGGGTTCATGATGCTTGCATTTGGTAATATGCTTCAGTTTGCTGGTTTAGACAAATAACGTGGAGCTTTGTGCTTCAGCAGCTTTAGCTTAGTGAAGATCCAAGTTGATTTTTACAATGAAATCATGCAGTTTTGACGGAAAACATAGAGCAACAGCTGGTATCTTTGGTTTCATCAAACCTGTGGATGTTTGTGTGCAGAGAAAGGACTCTGCTTTTGACATGCTTTTGTTTTTGGAGATATATTTGTAATGTAATAAAGAAAACAAACAATTATTAATAAGAAACAAAACATTTCAGAAAAAAAATCTTATTGTTTTTGCAAGAAAAAAGTAATTATATTCTAGAAATGCTCATTTACTATAATGCTCATAAATAATGAATGTCTATTTTAAATGTTATTTTCATGTTTTTGAAATGAACTAATTGAAACAATGAAATATCACATTATTTGGTAAATTGACTTTAACTACACTTTAGGAGCAGCTTAAAAGAAAAAAACACAATAATGAATCTGTTTGCATTTATTTAAGCTAAGTAGCTCTTAAATTCATCAAGATAAATGACATGTTTTTAGAATTTAGGGCTTTTTATCTACCAGGAAAAATGAAAAGCTCATTGATCTTCTTCTACTTTATTTGTTCAATGGATCATCACTGTGAAAATGAAATAATACATCAGATGATCAGGATTTTTCCTTCTTTAAAGCCACATCTGCTGCACACAACAAGCCCTCCTCTGATGGTCCTTCAAGAATGAACTCCCATCTCATTCTCCCCCTGAAATCCCATTATTGCCTGATGAGAAGATAGTCGATTAGAATTGTTTTAATCAGACGTTTCCAAGGCAAAGTATTTTCAAAAAGGGCTCAAGAAGGACAAATCTGCCGAATTCTTTTTATAAAACACTAAATGTGTCGAGATGGGAAGTGATTGTGATAAACACTTTTGTTAGTAAAAATGATTTTCTTTTAAATCTAAATCATGTTTTCAAATTTTTGCCTCTAAATTTGATTTCTGGCAAATAAACAAAAAAGGTCAGAAAAACATTTTTCACATCCAAAAACTCCTTATTTAGTCTCATAACATTAGAGAACAAAAGTAAGATGAGAATGTTTCATAAAAATCCTTGTTCTGTTGTACAGCGGCTTGTTCCTTTAAATACATTTTCTACTAAATGTGACTTTCATATCTCTTGCCGGTTCAACCGATTGCCTTTCTTGCTCATCAGCATATGATGGAGCTGGAATATAATATGTCCTTTAATTGATGGAAGTTAATTCATTTGACCAAGGTGTTGCTGAAAGAGAGGAGTCAGTGCAGCGAATGGATTTATGAAGTGATCCTTTCTTAAATGCACCATGTGATCAGCTGGAGCTTGATGAGGTTCATCAATCGTGGCGTCTTTTCTGTTTCATGTCGTTACCTTCTGAAATGTTATCATTTTTGTAAGAGAGCACACGTAGGACAGAAAGATGTCTCTTCCTTAAAGGAGATTCATTTCAGAGTTTTCTGTTATCGTTTACGCCGAACATTTCCTCCTTTAGTTAGATCTTCATGCAGCAGAATGGAAACGTGCTCCGCTGTCATGTGATCCGCTGCATGGTTCATTTTCCTATTTTGACCGCTGGTGTGTCGTGCCCTTAGCGTGACACCGTGATCTTCACACCATCCAAACACGTCGCCATGGGAATTCAGCTGATTCATTAAGACTGTCACTCAAGCATCTGGTTGCTGTGGAGATGGCTAGCATGCCATTCTGGTGGAATTCTTGCATTTCCATTGGTGCTCCAACACAGTGTGACGGGAGGCATATAATTATATGAATGTGCATTGTTAGGAGACCTTATTGTTCATGCTGCTGTTATTATTCATCTGTTGAGTTGCAGGATAGATGTTAAGTTAGGTAAATTGTTTTTTTTATAACATTTTCGTACAATTTTTCTAAGAAATTGCTTAGTTTTTGATAATCGTAGTCTCCTCAACACCATTCTATGACTTGCAGTAGACACAGGTCGAGTCAACTGACTCGGTTATGTTTCTAAAAAAATGTTTCTTATAGCGGTTGCTGAAATTGAAATCCTTAAGCTAAAATTAAAGTTCCATTTTGTTAAAAAATTGTGTTTTTGGAGTTTATTAACATGTTCTGTTGTTATTTTTCTCATGACTTAAGACACATGTTGAGAAAATTAAGCTTAAAATTGCATTTCTGAGTATTTCTTTATTCAAATTGTTGTGAATCAGGAACAGATGAAAAAATATGCTGTGGGGGCACAAGCTCCCTCCTCCGGTCCATTCTGATACATCCACTTGCAGACCAGTAGATCCATAAAAGTCTTTGTTTTCCTTGTCTGAGCTGGAATCTGGATCAAAACTGTGCGTTTGGATAGTTCCAAAAGCTCACATGTAGTTGACAAGAAGGAGAGGTGGGGTTGTGAACCTGCGAGGTCTTAAGCTTCATTTGACATGAAAGAGAATCCAGCATTCTGATTGTTGAGATTTGTCGAAAACAAAAACTTCTAAAATTCTGTTTTTCCCTCATTTTTCTCAGTTTCACTCCATCTTTCTATTTCAGATGCTTGAATCTCTTTTCTTCAATCTTCAAACTTCACATAAGTTGTCTGAAATGTTCCAAGCATTTAGAATTGGTTTTGGACTCTTGTAAGAGCAAAGTAAAATCCTGAGAAACGTCAAATGTTTGGTTTTGGTAATATATTTATCAAGTTTGCAGAGATGGACCTCCATGCCTCTGGAATGGTGTTACCATAACAACAAGGACAAGAGTGATTTACGGGTCAAGCATTTCATCATAAGTCAAAAGCTTTTAAATATTGTTGGTCAAGTAGACCTCCAGGTTCTGCCGTTTGACCCTGAATGACATTTAGTCAGGCACGGCCTTTTCCTTCAAACTGATGACCTTTGACCAAGAGAGAGACTGAGACACCAAACCCCCATTCTGACTGAAAAAAAAAAATCACCAGAAGTTTTCTGACCCAGAATGGGATTGCTGCATTCAACTGTAACAAACTGAACAGAACTTCAAGATTTTCAAACAACATGAATTCTGTATTTGATACCAGTAGAATTTTTAAAGGATTGTTTCCTGTTCCTTTAACCTTGATAAGCCCTCTTCAACTTACGTTTACCTTGTTTAACCTATTGTCTGTTTAAATATGTATTCTTGGTGGATCAGTAATTTAACTTTGGTCATTTACAATACATGATATAAGGACACAATGACTGATTTTGGTCTCTGTATTATACGACTTAACAACTTAATCAAATTTAAGTAATAATTTAAAGTGTTCTTAGTTATCATTTTAATTTGTATTGGTCTTTATATTCATACCAAATCATTTTATGAAGTGCATATTGAAGCCCTGAATTGGTAACTAATGTAATTAATCAATCATTTTTTTCATGTTTTTGTCAAGCGGTAAGTGCAGTTTTATTATTGGAGTAATAAACACGCCATATTTTCAGGTTTCAGAATATTGTTCTTCAGAAAAGACATGAAATGTCCATAGCTTATTGTGAACTGTCTTCATTGTAAAAAAAAAAAAATAAATTTACCTGTGAAGGACCTTTATCTTCAGAAAGTTGTACCTAAGGGAGAGACAACCACTGAGACCTACCAGCGCCTAAAGGGTCTGTATCGACGTTGGATTAAGCCAGACCAGTGCAGCATGTAGGACATTGGTGAGGTCATCGTATTCGAGCAGCTGCTGAAGATGTTTCCACTTGACTTTCGTACGTGGGTTAAGGAGCAGGAACCTAAGCATGTGTCGGCTTTATTAAGGTGCATTCATACCAAACGCAATTCGCGCGGCAAAGGTGGCCAGTTTTAATGTAAAGTCAATGGTTTAGAAGCGAATTGAGGTTCTGTGGCACAAAATGAGTGGCAGACAGTGCAAAACTCTGGAAAACAGCACAAATTGAGTAACGAACTGAGTGGCCTCCGCAGCTTGCCAGCGTTTAAAAATATCTGAACGCTGAGGAGGTGGTTGCGTCTCAACCAATCAGGGACTCAACTCCAGGCACATGATGTTTTCAGTGAAAACGGGGAGAAAACATCCAATATGGTTGATAGATCCACAGCTCTCCTGAATTTTTTTTCATTTTCTTATCCCTTCCGGGCAGTGGGGTTTCCAGATCCCGTCCCGGTTACTGTTGAGCGAAGGTGGGTACACTCTAAGGAGTCTAGAGAGAGTCTGTCGCAGGACCTATGGAGCTGTAGTGAACACGCTTACTATGCCGGCTCCTGGGAGAACAACTGGCAGCCAGACAGAGGACCACTGCTGGATGGGAAAGCAGTCTGCTCAGGCCTCCTGAACTTTATGATGTTTTTCTTATTTTCATTGAGACAATAAAAAAGTCCCCTCATTTAATTCTTGATTTTGTTTATTAACTAAGTTAACGCTAACATGGACTGTTGAATTATCCAAGTACAAAAACTTAGCGGAAAAAATATTTTGAAATTTATTACATAGAATGTTTTAGCGAGAAAATACAGTTGGTTTATAGAGAATTATGAACAAACTGTTTAACTTGCGTTGTCATCTCTCCTCGCGCCGAAGTCGAATTGTTCGACCAAGAGGTGTCGGATGTCTATCCTGAAATTAACTACACAAGAACTATTTCCGTTTACGTCATTCAGTGAAAATCCATCCGCCATTACATGCCTGCAGCTGGGTGTCTCTTTTTCTTTTGTTGAGATGGGTTGAAGTACGTAATATCCGCTTCTCGTCTATTTTGAAAATTCGTTTTGTTTAAAAAAAAACACAAATCACCAGCTTTACTATTTCTTGGCTGAAAATTTTATTTTAAATTTGTAGCATTTTTAAGAGACCGAATCTTAGTTTTGATGTTTTCTTTTCTTTTTTTTTTTTTTGTTAAAAAGTCTCTGCGCGTGACCCGGAAGTTACAGGACGAGGAGCTAGCGGGCTAACAGCGTTAGCTTGTGTTGACTGGACGGCGGTGTTTTGTTCTGATGTTTGTGAGGCTTCTAAAGACATGTAGGGATACGTGGTTCGATTTGGAACAATCATCTAAATCACCATTAGCTAAAGTGTGGTAAATGAGTGAATACGTGTTGAATGTTAAGAAGTGGCTGTGACTGTGAGAATAGCACATGACCGGAGCTGCTGGTGTTCAGAGGACTTTGTTGTTTGTGTGAGTTTGAGCTGAAGATCGGAGCAGCTGCAGGAACGATGTCTTCACTTCAGTGTCTGAGAGAGTTGATCAGCGAGCGACTAGCTGCTGCTGCTGAAGAAATCTGCAGACTCTGTGAAGGAACCATCGTCCAGTACGAGGAGGAGCTCTGTCGTCAGCGCAGACTGCTGGATATCATCTGGAAACCACAGCTTCAGCTTCACCAAATAGGTATGTTCACTTCTTCATCTTCCAGAACATTCCGTTAGATCCAGGTTCTAGTGGACCGATGACTGCTTCTGTTGGAGAATTCTGCAGTCGTTCTTCTTTCAGTTTCCTCTTTGTTGCTTCTCGCTTTGTGACCCTGGACTGGGGCAAATCTGACCCTGGACTGGGGCAAATCTGACCCAACCGGACAATAGAGATCCAGGAAGGAGCGCTGTTGCTCTCTTTTCAGCTATTAAACTCTAGAAGCCATCATTTGGGGTCCACACTTCTTCTTGTTCTGAATATTGAATGTCTTTTTAGTGTTCCTCCTTCAACTTTCTGAAACTCAAAAGGGATCAAACTGAGCGACTTCTTGTCGGTTCCAAATCCATCCAAAGTTACAAGTTTGACTCTTTCCATACACTCCTCTTTAGTCTCTCCCTCCCTGCAGGTTAAAATGTGTGATCTGTTCTAAATACAACTAAAATAGAAATGCAGAAGAAAAAAAACCAACCCTTAACAAAACTATGAGTAACTTTAATTGTATATTTATACTATTCTTTAGTTATTTAAATATGTCATTTCATAAGGAACACAGAGTTACAGTTGTTAACTATGAAGATAAATAATGTGTCTTTGGTCCATAATTCCTAGGAAAACAAACCAATCCTTGTTGTACTAGTCCTGTACTATCTCCTCACATAGATATGTGTACTTTGACTGCAAAGCTTTTTGTTTATTATTATTATTATTATTTTTACTGCACAGACAATATAATGTTACACATCTGAAGTTAAAGTAAATCCATTTTGTGCACAACTTCGGGGCAACACTATATTTATTGTGTCACCCCTGTACTATCTCCTCACAAATATGTGGGTACTTTCACTGTAACACTTTTGAAATACTACTACTTGAACATTGCTTTCTATCAATTAGTCAGGCTTTACTTGTTGAGCGCTTTTCATGGACATTTGTACAGCCCAAAGTGTTTTACAAGTTAAAAAGAAAACCCGATTGAGCAAAAATACCAGAGTGAAAACCTTTAAGACGTTTACAAACTTAAAAAAAACCTTTTGAAATCAATCCTAAAACCAACTGGCAGCCAGTGCAGTGACATAAGGACAGGAGTAATAGTAGTTCTCCTAGTATTAGTTAAGAGACGTGCAGCTGAATTTTGAACTTGTTGCAATTTGTTGACAGAATGCTTCATAAGTTCGGATAAAGGAGCGTTGCAATAATCAAGTGGATTAAAATCTCAGCACTGGCTCTTGAAAGGAGCGGTGTTTTACCTTGGCAATATTTTTTTAAATGAAAAAAATGCAGGCTGTTAAATTTAAAATATAATGTTTAAAATTGAGGTCAGCGTCAAAGAATACTCATTGTTTTATTGCTGAGTCAGTCACATTCATACCATAGTTTTGACATTTCAGTCTTGATCCCTCTCTGTCAGCTATGATCAATATCTCTGTTTTGTCCTTGTTAAACTTTAAAAACTTTGCTGCAGTCTTTGTTATTATTCATAAAATGTACAAGTTTGATTATCGGATTTGGTTTGGTTAAGAGACGCGGAAACGTAAAGCTGGGTGTCGTCGTCATATCTATGGAAGTCCACGCCATGTCTCCTGATGACATTACCCAGTGGGAGCATCTAAAGCATAACAGAGTGGGGCCTAAAATGGATCTTTGTGGTATACCACAGGTCAATAGATGGATTGTAGAGATGTTAAAAAGGCTCTGTCTTAAGACTTGAACTAGTTGAAAACTGTCCCAGTAAGACCAACCATGTTACAGAGTCTATTTAATAAAACTGATCAACTGTCTCAAATGCAGTTGTGAGACCAAGCGGGAAGATTCCACTCTAAAGAAAACTGTTAACACTCCGGGGGTAAAATCTCAATGGCGAGTGATGTCACCAGCAGATGTCACATTCTGCAGTGACTGGGGCGATTCCGCTCCGATGGCCGTGCAAGGGTTGTAGGATTTCTACAAAGGATTTCTAGGATTTGTGTCTCACAAAAGCCAAAGATCTTTTTGAAAAGTGACGTAGAGATGGGATCCAATTAGGGCTAAACGATAGTGAATTATTTATATCACAATATTGTTTGGTTTTTTCATATCAATTTAAACACTGTGGCTCATTAGAGAAATGTGTAATCATCAGCAGGTTGTTTAGATTTCAATATTTATTTCCTATCATAACGGATCCTGTTATAAATCGGCATAAATTCCACTGTTTCATCAGCCAAACTAAACGCTGCACAGGTGAAGTGACAGCAGTTGTGGAGTGTTGTGTCTGGCGTCACGTGTTTATTTACCTCGCATATAGAAGGTAGAGATCAAGAGGACAAAAGAAATTCAACAGAAGAAGCTAATAAACATGAGTAAGTTTACACAGACATTTACTCTCCACACGATGACTAGCTCTCTAACTTTTATTCACCAAAGAAGAGAAAACGCTTGCGAGTGTTAATTTTGGACCCTTCAAAATAAAAGTTTATCGTGATAGACTCATTTTATCGCTGTTGCAATATCAATAGCTGAGCACAGTTTTTGAACTAATAAAAATCCATAAGAACCAGGGTTCACACAAATGAAGAGAGTAAGTTTCTTTTTCCAGCTGCAGCGGGGAGAAAGAACGTTCATCAGAGCTCTGCATGCACAGAAGCTTCCAAAGATCTCTCTCACGCTTTTCTCCCGCATAGCTGCTTTTATTGAAAACAAGGTCAGGGTGATTCCCACAATTCAGAACTGTAATAGATAAAAGAGGAATTTAAGGAGTTCAAAAGCTAGGCGCTGGGAAAAACACAGTAAGCACAAAGAGTCGCTGGGAAAAACACAGTAAGCACAAAGAGTCTTCTGTTTCAAAAACACACACCGCATTTCTTGATTAATATACTTCAAGACTTAAGCTTATCTTACATTTCCTCCCTGTTGTGGGTTTTTAAGACATCACCCCCTCTCCGTCCACAGGTGTGGGTCTAGGACGGGGGAGTCATAGGGTAAGACACAACAGGGTTAGATCTCAGGGAAGGGCAAAAAAGCCCTAAATGCACAATTCTTAGGGAAAATTCCCTTCCTACCCTCGACTTGGAGCGATAGCCTTCATGGCCTGGACCTGTAGGGAAGAAACATAATCGCAATGAAAATAACATTTAAATGGGGTCATCTGTTGGCAAGAGAATGAGTATGGGGTCAGTTTCAGGTGACCACTCTTGCAGGGGAATATGGTTAAAATGATAAATCTGTGTCAGAAAAACATTTCTCATGGTTCTCTTTAGAAGGGGGATCACACAACATGGACACATGGCTAAGGTGAGAATGATCATTACAAACACAAACACAAAGGGTAAAATAGCCTTCAGGACGACTTGCTGCCATGAGCCAGTGAAAAACCAGTCCATCCACACAGGTTGGGCAACGGGGGCTTGGGACATGGCAGCTCTGAGGTTTTTCATAGTCCGCATAACGTCCAGTATAGTTCCATTTTCATCAGGGATATAGGTGCAGCAGTGTTCTCCGATCACAGCACACGCCCCTCCTTGGGGTTCCAGGCTGAAATCCAATGCCATGCGATTTTGCATCACCATGAGTCTGATGGCACTGATTTCTCTGTTCTGTGCTTCCTCTAGGAGGATGGAGGCATTGAGGAAGCTCTGCAGGCGGTAATCTAGAGTGTCTAGCTTGATGAGAGCCTTCCCCACTCCAAGCTGGGGGAACAATGACAACAACAACAACTTTGTCCCAGTGGAGTGTTGTTTGTACCCGTCTGGAACGTCTGATCCCCAGGTTGGGTCATGGGGTTCAAAAGTGACGTAACGTTTCCTCCGGGAGTGGGTGGAGATATCCTCCTGGGTGATGATGTAGGTGTAATCAGTCACCATGACTGGGGCACAGACGGTTGTGGAGTTCTCGGGAACAGACATGTACACTCTCCAACTGCACATCCACCATATTCTGTCCAGTGCGGTGGTGTTGGTTGTGGGGGAGATCTCTCTTATCCTTCCGCAGTGCTTGGGGTCGATTTTCCTCGTCCTGGTTCTTGCCGGCCCAGAGAGGTTGACGCAGACTTGGAAACAGGTGCCGTTAACTCCGTCACAGTAATCCATGTTGTTGTGGTTCAGAGTCACTCTTAATCCAACGTTTTCCACATAGGCTAATGCCTGTAGGGGGTCATATTGAGGTCCTTCTGACTCTGAGGTGTGCATCCCCAGAGTTTGGTTTATGATGAGGTCTGAGTGGATCTCGCTGAGAGGGGTGGCGTACAGGTGGGGCAGGATAGAGCATACATAGCAGTTCCTCTTTCCCGCTCTGTGGGCTGTCAGGTTGGCATATCTCCACCACAGGTTGACATGTAGGGGAGAGTCATGGTCTTCTTGGTTGTGGTCCATCCAGCTGACGGCATAGGCTTCTGGAGGAGTGGGATCCTTTTGGGGTGTGACCACTGGGGGAATACGTCTTTGTTTTATACCCAAGGCAGGGTTCCCTCCAGTGACCTCAGTTTTTGCTTTAGGGTCCAATATGCAAACTTGGATTTTAAAGTATGCATCTGGTCCATCTTGTGCGGGGCTTAGTCCAAAGTATGTACATCCGGGGGTGTCTGTTTTCACATCTAGGACTATGTGGGTGGCATTAGCAGTCATCTTGGGGAATAACTTCCTGTACTCCTTGGCTCGTTCTGTCAGGGGCTAAGAGTAGGATGTGTCTCTGTGACCGGGGTAATAGGTGTATAGGAAAACACTGTCCCATCCCTCCTCATAGGGATCTCCCGGTCTGTAGTTCAGGGGTGGGGCTCCTGCATACCAGTAGAAGTCATAATAGAGCTCCCCACCTCGTAATTGCCTCTGGTCTATTTTGCTCGGGGCTCTGCAGGTGTAACAGTAGGTGCCTATTCCCTTCAGGGGAATGATGATCTTTGCATTAGTTTCGTTCAGGGGCAGGCAGTAGGTGTACGGTTGGACTCGTCTGTCATAGCTGGTCATCAGTGGGCAGGTGGAGCATTGGTGGTCATCTCCCCAGATTTGTGTTTGGATCTTTGCCGGAAGTGGAACCAGGCAGGCCAGGCCTATGGTGATCGTGAAGAGGTAGTGGATCCGCATTTCTGCTCGTGGACCTTTTTGCAGAGAGACAGATGGATCCACGTGTCTCTTTCAGCGATTTTGACTGCTGTGGGGGTGGTGATCTGGATTCTGAACGGTCCGTCCCACTTTGGGCTGGTCCAGTTCTTTCTTTTCACCACCTTCAGCAGGATCAGGTCACCAGCCTCAGTAGTTCCTGTTGGGGGGAGAGCGAAGAAACAGGCAGATCATTTGCTCCTTGGACTGGTTTCTGTGCGAATAGCTTGCAAAGCCATTCTGTTAAGGGATCTAACCGTCCTTCCTGCTCCTGAAATCCCTTTCCTTCCCACAAGGGTAAGTGGAAAGGTCTACCATGCGCTGCCTCAAAAGGGGTTAGCCCTGTTGGTGATGGAGTTATTCTCATGTAAGTTTTAACTAGGGCTAAACATTCAGGCCATGGTTTCTTTGTTTCTTCCATAGTTTTTCTTAGCCTTAGTTTAACTGTTCCGTTTGTTCTTTCAACTAAGCCTGCACTTTGAGGGTGGTATGCAAAGTGGTTTTCTTTAGTTCTATTCCTAAGTGTTTGGCCATATTTTTCACTACATCATTTACAAAGTGTGATTCATTATCACTCCAGATCACCCTTGGGATGCCATGTTCTGGAATTATGTGTTTACAGAATACTTTAGCTACTGTTGGTGCATCTGGATGTTTTGATGGTACTAGTTCTACCCATTTTGTTAGGGAGTCGACTATCACTAGACAGTATTTGTAGTTTTGGCTTTTTGTTAGTTCTATAAAGTCCATGTGAACTATTTCAAACGGGTATGTCCCTGTAGGACATTTTCCTCTCTTTGGTCTGATGTTGCCTTGGGCATTGTGTCTGCTACATGTCAGGCAGCTCCTACAAAAGTTTTTTAAGTAGGTTTGAAGTCCTTTGCTAGGGTGGAAAGTGTCCCCCACCATTTTCATCATCTCCCTGTTGAGACATGGGTTAACCCATGGCTCAGTTTAGCTATAGTTGAAAATAGACTACGGGGCAGACAGGGTTTCGAGTCAACAGTTTAAAGTCCATCTGGCTCTCTTATAGCATTGTCCGTGAGCCATTGCTGTTTTTCTGTGTCTGGGTGTTGTCCTGCATGTCCAGGAGGACTTGTAGGGGGATGGGTCTATGAGTCTTTTCTGGTGGGGCTGTGTCATCCTGTTGGAGGAGGACTTGGGTTCCTCTTGCAGCTATTTTAGCAGCTGCATCAGCTTTGGCGTTTCCTACTGAGATAGGGTCTTGTGCTTTGGTGTGTGTTTGGCATTTGCACAGCTTGTAGGAGGTCCTGGAGGATCTCTGCATGTTGCACAGTCTTTCCGGAAGAGGTCCTCATTCCCCTTCTGGCCCACTGGGCTGCAAAGATGTGCAGTGTGGAATGTGCATATTGGCTGTCAGTGTAGATGGTAACGTCTTGGTCTTTTACAGGCTTCAGTCAGAGCTACCAGCTCTGCTGCTTGGGCCGACCAGTTGCCTGGACGTTTTCCTGACTTGAGGGTGGTGTTGTGGTCTACCACTGCGTAGCCCGTGTGGTTGGAGCCGTCCAGGGCCTTTGAGGATGATCCGTCTACGAACACGATCTGTCCTGTTGGAAGTGGTGTGTCTTGTAGGTCTGAACGGGGTTTACAGCATACTTCGGTTCTTTCATGACAACTGTGTGGGTCTCCATCTTCAGGGTAGGGAGTAGAGTAGCTGGGTTAAGAGTGTTGCACCCCTGAATTGTTAGGTGTGGTTGAGACATCAGTGTAGCAGTGATGCTGAGGTGTCTGGCAGGTGAGAGGAAAGCCATCTTTGTATGAGTCAGTAGCATGTCCACTGCAGGGGTCACAAGGAGGGTCAGTGGATGGGATAGGATGAGTTCTGCAGATGCCTTCACTGCCATGGCTGCAGCACAAACTGCTTGGACACAAGGTGGCAAGGCTGAAGACACTGGGTCCAATCTCTTTGAGTAGTATGCTACTGGTTTCTGTTTTGTGCCATGTGGTTGGAGGAGGACGGATGTCATGAAGCCGGACTTGCAGTCTACTGTCTGGGTGAATGGTTTAGAGTAGTCAGGAAATCCCAGGACTCCTGAAGAGGTGATGAGGTGTTTTATCTCTGTGAAGGCTTTTTTTTTTTGCCTTTTAAGTCCAGTGGAGTGGGTGACTTAGGGCCATTTCTTCTGTGTAGATGAGGTTGGTTGGGGGATGTTTGGCGTCCACTCTGTGGGCTGGGTTTGCAACTGCGAACATAGGGTAGACCTCTGCGTGGTAGGGATTAAAATCCCTTCCGGGGCATTTTGGGCTGTATCTTGGTGGGGTCATTTGTTCCCCTGGAAGCACGGGGTATAGTGGGCCTCCTCTTTCTTCCCTTCCTTGAGCTCATGTGCTGCTCCTTATTGCAGCTGGTGTGCTGTCCTCTGGTCTTCTGTGTCTGCTCGCTGGGAGCTCCTCCTCTTGAGTTCCGCCTTCTGCTCCTTCCTCTTCTCTCTCAGTCTGTTGCTGACGGTCCTCCAGACTACTTCCTCTCTGTCTTCTTTGTGCTGCCACAGTCTCTTCCTCGGGGCGAATGTTCAGTGCTGCGACTGTGGCTCTTTTTAACTTCTTCATCTCGTTCTTTCGCTCAATGTCTTCAACTCTTTTCTTGCTTTGCTCCAACCAGTCAATCATTGCCAGAAGTTGTTGATCCAGGGAGCCTGGGTTTTTTTCCTTTCTTTAATTTGTCATTTTTCTTTTCTCTCAGAGATTTATAGACGCGTACTATTTCTTCTCTGTCTTTTAGTTGGGGTTCAAAATCATATATATTTTTTTTTTTTTTTTTTTTTTTTTTTTTTTTTTTTTTTTTTTTTTAAACTTGTCCTGTCCAACAGCTGAGCAAACAGATATGAGCTGAGAGCCTCTTGCATAAGACAGATTTTACTCTTACAATCGGGGGTTATAAATCATTGGGAACACAAAATGTATGTTGGTATAAGCCCCTTTTGTAATTTCAACGAAACTTTATTAATATTAATTTTGTTTGTGTTCTTTTTGTTGGACCGGACGGAAAAAGAAAGGGGGAAGGGGGGGGGTTATAGATTTTAGAGGATGACTAATGGAAGGAGAAAGTAGAATTGTAAGTCTACAGGCAACAAAATGCTGAAGCTTATACCCATTACAATAGTGAGTGTTGGTCTAAAATGGGCGGGGCCTGTCCACACACTCAGCTGTTACAAACATACCTGCCGGCTCCAAGAGTGTTCACAAACTTGTCCACAACCAGTTTACACGCACACTTGTGCATACCAACCAACACATGTAAAGCATTACATTCTGACACGCACACTATTTGAAGGTGCAAATGTGAGCTGACGCCTGTGCTCAGGTGAATGTTATGTTAAGCTGAAGTGGATGAAGGAATGGAAAGAAAAAAAAAAAAAAAGGAGGGAGAGCTCCCAGACATCCCCACACCAAGACCCCCGCCGAGGCAGCAGCGCCGACCAGGGCCCGCCCCCGCACCCATACTGTGGGGTCAATGGAGGTGATCCGCCCGCCAGGTAGTCCGGCCAAGCACCCAGACCAGGGCCCGCAGGACCACCACATGGGCCCCCAACACCCGAGCGCAGTGAGGTACGGAAGCGCAGAGCGCAGGGCCCAGCCCAGTCAGGAGAGCAGCCCCCCCACCGCGCCGGGCGGTCCAGCGCGGGGCCCCACCCCCGAGAGCCCCACCACCCCAGACAAGCCGCCCACCACCACCCAGGAGTTCTGAGCATCCCCCCACCCCAGCCCCAGGTACGAGCCAGGACCCCCCAAGGGAGACCCGCTCCGAAGCTCCAGGCAGTTGCGGAGATCCAGAAGAGAGCACAGCAGGGGTCGGCCACCCCCACCTAGAGGAGGGATGACCAAGAGAAGTGGGGGTCCCCGAAGGAGTACGTAGCCTGACCAGGCTCTCCTATGGGGCCCGTCACCCGAGGGTAAGGACCAGAACCCGCACCACAAGGACACAGACACCCTCCAGGCTCAGATGGAATATGATCCCCCGCTCATGGACTTGCCAGAGGACTGAGGGATCCCTCTCCCCGCGTGGGGAGGGGGCCGCCGGGCCCAGGAGGCCGACACCCAAGAGACAAGGCCGCCACCGCTGAAGGCCCTGTTCCCCCCACCGGGGATGGGGTAGGGGACAGAAGATCAGTATTCCCATCTTCCTTGTGTAATGTATTTGTGTGTGTATGTTGAGGTGTGTTTCTTGTGGTTGAAGGGTGTGTGTCATAAAGGGTGCAGTTAAAATTGGCGAGCAGGGCACTGGGGACATCTCCTGATTGCTTACAGGGATGTCCAATCACCCTCTCGCCAAGGAGCCCTAAATGTCTACGGTGCAGTTAAAATTGGAGGGTTGAGCACTAGGAGGACATCTCCTGCTTGCTGGCAGTGATGTCCCAGCACCCCCCCACCAAGGGTCCTACGTGTCTAAGGTGCATTTAAAACCAAGAGAAGGGGGCGAAACTGTGCGGAGAGGGGGGGACCACTGCCAAGTGGCTCGGCCCCTCGAAGTATTCCGCAAGCACACCCCCTCCAACCTAATAAGTGTTTGTATGAGGAAGGAGGGGAGGTCGGGGACAGCTGCCAGACTGACCCCCGATGGTGAAACAACCGTCCCCCCCCGTCCCCCCCCCCCCCCCAGCATTGGGCCTAAGTCTCCCCAGGACAGAGGCCCCACCGCCCGGAAGCCGACCCCCCAGGCCCCACACCCCCAACCCCACACAAAGAGAGAGGAGCCGAGATGAAGTAAATTTAGTAAATTTAGTAACAAAATTAACTGATGAATTTCTGAGTGGTATTTATACTTTTCAAACGACGCGTTCGTCTCCAGCATTTATCTTTAACGTGAAGAACATCTTTCTCATGCACTTATGTGTGTGAACGCGCAGGTACATGAAAGGCAGATAAGAAAGTTGTGTGTTTGTCCACTATACAGAAGCAGGAAATACAAAGGCGACAGAATAAAATAAAAATGTTGCAAATTGCATTCTGGAGTAACTTGCTCTATTTGTCCACTCTCCCTCTGTTTCTCTGTCTGTGTGTGAAGTTCTGAATTTCTATTAACTTCTTCAAATCTATTATTGATACACAATAAGAAACAAATCAAGTTTCTGTGAATCTCCATGCAAAAGCTTCTGTTGAAACATTTTAATAAAAGAACAGTTTTACAATCAGAACAAGTCAAACTTTATAAACTGCAGAGCGACTGAGCACCCTTCCACTGCCCCCCTGTCCACGTGCTGCGCTTCTCCATCCCCGCTCACTGCACAGTCCGATTCTTTCTCTTCTTTCCTTCTTTCGTGGAGGTAGTTTTGAATGGGATGTTCAACTCTGGTGATGTTTGCGTCTAAAGTTAGAAGCATGTTTGAGCATTTATGTGAACGTATAAAGCTCAGGGATGGAGAAAAAAAGAACGTTCCAGTTGTTCTTTGCTATCCAAAAAAAGGGAGTGAAAACGAGCGCGTCAATTATACCAAATTAGCATCAAATATTTTTTTTATATTGATTATTTGACTAATCATTGACAGCCCTATTGGACTTTCAATTAAAATAATAATTATTAACTAAAGGATGATTAATTACTGCTAATTATGGCTAATTAATCACTGATTAACCTTTTGGTCATTTTTTGTGGTATATGGCAGTTTTTAGATTACTTTTGGGCTGAAAAACTGTGACTGTCCGGCAACACTCTCATTAGTTTTACTTCTATTAATTGTATGTGTGGGATCAAACCAACATGGACCTAATTTGTTTATATGGTGTGCCAACAGCGCACACAGATGCAAACATACACGGACAAAGAAATTGCAGTCTATAGCAACATACTTTGATACTCTGATCTTTGGGTGTTTTTGGGTGGGGGGGAATAGCAAGTCTTTTTCAGTCAGGAGACAAGTCATGAGTTACAGCTGTTAAAGTTTATGCCCAGTCTCCATTCATCTATTCTCTAAACCAATTCTGTCCCTTTCGGGGTCACTGGGCTGCTGGAACCTAACCCGGCCACTTGTGGGCGAAAGCAGGGGACACCCTGGACAGGTCGCCAGTCTGTTGCAGGGTCCACAATCAAACACCCATTCACACCTATTGACATTTTAGAGTGACCAATAAACCATGAAGCATGTTTTTGGACGGTGGGTGAAAGCCGAAGTCCCTGGATAAAACCCACACAGGCACGGGGAGAACATGCAAACTCCACACAGAAAGGTCCCCCTATTGGTGACACTATTTCAGATCCCCCAGCCGGGACTTGAACCGCGGGCATTCTTGCTTTGAGGCAAAAGTACTAACCACTGCACCACCACTGCCCAATGTTATGAGCAGTCTGAACTCATTAAATCAAGACCCAAGTCTGGCTCAAGTCCTTGTCATGTGACTTAAGGCCACACCTCTGGTGACTGGTATACTCTCCAGGATCCCCGTGACCTCAAATGATTCAGAGGATTCAGAAAATGGATGGTAGGATGCAGGGATTTTTTTAAACTGTAGGGCTTTTGACTGAAGTGATTTAAATTTTAATTAATTCTCAACTATACAAAAAGATATAAAAGGGCTCATTTCTGTCTTTTGTGCCCCTGCAGTCCTCCCCCAGCATTGGGTGATAGAAGAAGATCTCTGCAGCCAGCGGAGGAACGTCAGAATGGAACAGAATGATCCAGAACTTACACAGGATAAAGAGGATTCAGAGGAACTAGAGCTTCTACAGATTAAAAAGGAGCAGGAGGAACCAGGACCTCCACAGATAAAAGAGGAGCAAGAAGATCTCTGCATCAATCATGATGAAGAGCAGCTCGATCTGAAGCAGGAGACTGATACCTCAATGGAGCTTCCCACTTATGAGGACATTGATATCAGTGAAGCAGATCTAAACAATCAGCAGAGCTTTAATGTAACTGATAGTCAGGATCAAGAAGGAAACCAGCATGAAGAATCAACATCAATTACAGATGGAGAGACAGATCCACAGAACAGAGATCAGAGGAAAAGAAAAGACGCAGCTCATGTCCAAAATGTGGACAACTCTCACATGTTAGAAAATCAGGGTCACTCTGATGTCAGAAAAAAGTTCAAGAAAGCAACTTTGGTTAAGAAATGCAAACAGTCTCCAAACGAAAGGAGAGTTTCCTCTGTAAAGTCTGGTAAAAGTAATCTCTTTGTCTGCACAAAGACTGAGTCTGACAGACTTAACGGAACGCGTACAGAATGCGGTAAAAGTTTTCGTTACTGGTCCACGTTCAGAACTCACATGAGAACTCACACAGGAGTAAAACCTTTTTCTTGCAAAGAATGTGATAAACGTTTTAGTCACAGATGTAGTCATAAAAGACACATGAAAACTCATACAGGAGAAAAGCCGTTCTTGTGTAAAGAATGTGATAAAAGTTTTAGTCAAAGATCTCATCTCAAAATACACATGAGAACTCACACAGGAGTAAAACCTTTTTCTTGCAAAGAATGTGATAAACGTTTTAGTCACAGATGTAGTCATAAAAGACACATGAAAACTCATACAGGAGAAAAGCCGTTCTTGTGTAAAGAATGTGATAAAAGTTTTAGTGATGAGTCTTATCTCAAAACACACATGAGAATTCATGCAGGAGAAAAGCCGTTTTCATGTAAAGAATGTGATAAAAGTTTTAGTTGTGGATCTAGTCTCAAAAGACACATGAGAACTCATACAGGAGAGAAGGCTTTTTCATGTGAAGACTGTGATAAAAGTTTTAGTTGTGGATCTAGTCTCAAAAGACACATGAGAACTCATACAGGAGAGAAGGCTTTTTCAAATAAAGAATGTGATAAAAGTTTTAGTCAAAGATCTCATCTCAAAATACACATGAGAACTCATACAGGAGAGAAGGATTTTTCATGTAAAGAATGTGATAAGAGTTTTAGTTGTGGATCTCATCTCAAAACACACATGAGAACTCATACAGGAGAGAAGCCTTTTTCATGTAAAGAATGTGATAAGAGTTTTAGTTGTGGATCTCATCTCAAAACACACATGAGAACTCATACAGGAGAGAAGCCTTTTTCATGTGAAGACTGTGATAAAAGTTTTAGTTGTGGATCTTATCTCAAAACACACATGAGAACTCATACAGGAGAGAAGCCGTTTTCATGTAAAGAATGTGATAAAAGTTTTAGTCAAAGATCTCATCTCAAAATGCACATGAGAACTCATACAGGAGAGAAGCCTTTTTCATGTAAAGAATGTGATAAAAGTTTTAGTTGTGGATCTCATCTCAAAATGCACATGAGAACTCATACAGGAGAGAAGCCTTTTTCATGTAAAGAATGTGATAAAAGTTTTATTCGTGGATCTCATCTCAAAGTACACATGAGAACTCATACAGGAGAGAAGCCTTTTTCATGTAAAGAATGTGATAAAAGTTTTAGTTGTGGATCTCATCTCAAAAGACACATGAGAACTCATACAGGAGAGAAGCCTTTTTCATGTACAGAATGTGATAAAAGTTTTATTTGTGGATCTAATCTTAAAAGACACATGGAAACTCATCCAGTAGGGAAACTTGTTTCTGTGCAAAAATAGTAATTCCTATTTGTGCTATCCTAGGAATGTTAACGTTGGGAGTGGGATCATCTGAAACCCACAGGACACCGCGCTGAACTTAAAAAACAAAACCACCAGTGTCTCCAGCAGACATCAAATCCTGTTCTCCTTTATCATTGGAAGGATATCTCATCAAAGGTTGGGGTCATGTGGACCCCAAAGCACGAGGGTTGCGTGAAAATTTGCTATTTGAAAACAAAGAAAAACCAGCAAAGTTTCCGTGAAGAAAAGACAAAGGATTTAAATAGGAAGAGGCAAGAATAAAAGCAATAGGCTGGAAGTTTACACAGAACTATTACACAAAGGTTGAAATATTTACCCACTTCTTTGTTGATTTTATTTAACAGGTAAAATATCTCTCAGAAAGTTACGATAAAAAATAAAAAAGTACATTGTTTAAAACTCCAGCTAATTAACTCCAAACACTATAGGCCATCCTGAGCCTACATATGGTCTCTCAGTTTCAGTCATTTACACAACTGTCAACTAAAAAGACTATTACTTTCAGGTTTTTATTATCTATAAGCCAATATTATCACATTGCATTCAAATAAAGAAAGGATTGATGCATTTCCTTTTGTAATGATTCTATACATCAAGACTTTTACTTATTCACTTGACTGACAATAAATATTTAACTTGTTCATGAAATTCATCTTTTAGATCTTTTTGGCCTGGAAGTATTAATGGTGATATTTGATTTTTAAAGATATTTTGATCGTCTTCAATAGTTTTTGATTTATTTTTTATTAGTAGATTTTTGTATTTTATTACATTATTTAAAGTAAATGTGGTTGTAGTTTATGCTGAGACACTGTTGTCCAAACCTAGAAACTAGAAATCTTTTTTCACATGTGTAATTCTAACACTTTTTATGTGATCCGTAAACATTTCAATATTTTTTTAAAATATAAAATAACTGCAGCTTATATTTTGTTGTCATGTTAGTAAATAGCAGTTTTGTGAAGAAAAGATTTAGTAAAAAAATAATAAGCAACGTGGATAAGGAAGATTGGCGTTTCTGTCTTGTGTTCATGTGATTCATGTTTTCTAGTAGAGCTTAGAACTGTTTTATTTGTTTTTTTTAGTTTCCAGTGTTCTGTCCCATTTTTTACTGTGAAGAATAAAGTGGTCGTGAACATCAGTCAGAAGTGTGAAGTCTTTCCCACAGTGTGGGTTTCTGCTGTTTGTTGGTTCTCTGCAGGTTCCAAAGCTGAGCTCCTGAAGTCCAGTTCTCTGGCTCCTCTTACTCCTGAGCCCCAGAGCCTCCTCCGTGTTTCACAGTATTGATTCTTTATATGCTTCATTTTTCTGTCTGTGAACATAGAGCGGATGTGTCTTTCCAAAAAGTTCTATTTTTGTCTCATCTGTTCATAGGACGTTCACCCGGTAGCTCTATGGCTTCTCAGCATGTAGTTTGGCAAATTCCACTCTGGCTTTTCTATGATTTGTTTTCAGCAATGTTTGTCCTGCTTGGTGGTCTCCCATGAAGTTTACTTTGTGTCAAACAACAACAGATGGTGCGAACTGACAATGATGTTCCTTGAGCTAAAAGTTCGCCTTTTATCTCTTTCGAGGTTTTCTGGGCTCTTTTGTTACCATCCGTAGTATTCTTCTCTTTGACAGAGTTGTAAAGAGTACCTGAAAAGCATACCTGAGTAAAAGTACAGATTCCTGTCTGTAAAAAAGACTCCATTACAAGTTAAAAGTCACCAATTCCAATAATGCTTGAGGAAAAGTATTAAAGGATCAGATTTTAAAAGATCTTAAGTATTTTACTCGTACTGAACGTAGGCTCAAAGAACAATAAACTGTTTATTTAAGAGGTTTTTATTTCCAAATATTAGAAATGAATGAATTTGAAAACCTCAAGGCTTCAAAATGACTGAAATAAATAATATAAAGAACAAAAAGTCAGTCTCAGTCACACTCAAATGTTCAAAAAAGGACTCCGCTGTGTATCTCCGTTCCCCTCCAGGAGCAGAGACACTTCTTTAGGAGATCTCCCACTTAGTGTGATCTACACTGTATTTATTTTGTAATACTTTTATTTTTTGTTATGTTTGTTATGTTTGTTTTGTTATAGATATTTCAATTGATCGTCTAACATTTTAATTTTTTTATATTATATTCTTATCTTTGTATGTAGACAATTTTAACATCTGTCTGGGGAAAACAGATGAAAAACAGTCGCTGGGATAATTTAATATTCACTGTCCCAGAGAAATCAATACAATTGAAATGGAGGTGAACTTTTAAAGGCAACAATACACACAAAAGCACAGATGGTTTGTGATTCCTGTACTTCTGACTTCATTTTGTTGCAAAAATCTCTGTCTGATGTTTTGTATAAGAACTGAAATGATTATCAGTACAAAAAGTACAGTGATGAAATATTTTAAGTAAAATATATTTTAATAATAAAGTTATCTGAGTGATTTTGATTTCAGTAATTACAACCATAAATAAATAAGAATGATTTCAGTGAATCAGTGATTCAATTTTTGCAGAGTTACAAAATTCACAGATTTTTCTCATTTACAACCAGTCGTTTCTGTTCACGCGAACTACAAGAACTGTCAGGACACCATTTTCCACAATGCATTGTTCTGTAGTCATAGGACTGCTTGCTGTCAGCGCAATACATGCAGCTGTCTTAGGTAGGCGCCTTTCTCCTGCCCCTTTCTCGTGATACTTTTGTGACGTCAGTTCAAAAGCCTAACCAGCATGCACCACAATCAAGGCGATCTGCGCAGCGCTGCGTCCGCCTGGGTGAGCTCAACCACACCTAATAGTTATGCTGGCTGCTGATTCACTTTCATGTGATTTAGCGCATAGATAGCATGCAGTACCTTCAGTACCCTGCAGATGCTGATATCATCTGATCCGCCCAACAAACCAGCCACGGCGAAGTAAAGATGGGGGCCCTTTGCGTACAATCACAATGAAATGAGTAACTATAAATTTCTCTTCAAATGTAGTGGAGTAAAGAGTACATATATTCAATCAAAAATGTAGCTGAGTAGGGAGTAAAAGTTGCTTAGATTTTTGATTCTCAGTACAAGTACAAAGTAGCCAAAAAAAGTACTTAATTAAAGTAAGCAAAGTTAGCTATAGTCCCATGAATCTTCAATTTCTGAATAATATGTGCAGCTGTAGTCACGGGAAAATCAAGCTGCTTGGAGATAATTTTATAGGATTTTCCTTCAACATACTTGTCTATTATTTTCTTTCTAATGTCCTGAGACAAGCCTTTCATTCGCTTCCTCTGGTCCATGTTGAGTGTGGTACAAACCACCTACAGTGGCTACCTGTAGGCCTTTTGTAAATAATTCGGTTGCAGCATGGTTAAAAAGCAATGTCTGACCTTCATTGGTTAAATTTCGTAGAATTTTTATTTATTTGTAATTCTGTGAGATTCAAGTTATTTCTGTGACCATTTCAAGTCTTTCTTTCATTAACTGAAGGGCACCAATAATTGTGTCCGTGCATATAAGAGAACTGGACTGATCCAGTGTGACATCACCAATAAAAAACGCCTTACCTCCAGCTCCAACCAAAGGAAGTCAAGTCAGTCGCCGTTTTTCTGATGGATATGGATGAGCCAGATGACAACATTGAGCAATGATTGGTCCAAACCCCTTCTACTGGAAGAAGACTCTGAGGAATCTGTCAATCAAACATTTCAAAGTTTGAGCTGGGGGACAGCTGACAACACTTGCTTTTTTGAGATATCTGATTAGTCAGTTTATAACTTGAGATACTTGCAATTAAGAATTAATAGCATGAAAAAAATTTAGGATTAGAAAGATGATGTTAAGAAAAATGTATCAGAGCAAGACAAATAGAATGACTGAGTAACAACTACTGTAGTTATTTCTCTCTCTGCCAGAAAATGGCAATATGCTGATTTTAAACGTTAAATATTTGTGTTTTTACAACAGGTTAATTCCATTCTTGTACACTAAAGGTGTACAAGTTTTAAGGTACAGTTATAAGTTTAATGGATTATGGTAATGTTTTGGATGTTTGGAGCATCTCTGTCAAAGAAAGATGATCCACTTTTGTTGAAACATTAAATATTTGTGTTTTCACATCTTTACAATTCATTTTTTTACACTAAAAGTCTTTGAAATTGAGTCTATATTCAGACAACACACCCTTGCAGCCGCATGAATAAGTTTCAATTATGGATTAAGAAATAAACTATTTCTACAGTTTCTCAAAGACAGCATGTCAGGCAGAAATAAGGCAATATTTGTGTTAAAAGGTAAAATGTTTGGGGTTTCACACCTGGATTGTTAAAGTTTTTAACAGTAAAAATGTTTTAAATTGAGTTATTGATTAGTCAACAAAGTCCAGAAGACAAACATAATAGTTACCATATTATGAAGAAATGTTATTTAAAAGTTTCCTTGATGCAGTATCATAAACACCAAACAGTATAGAACCTTTAAATTCAGTCAAGTGGGGGGACCCCAAGACGTTCCCAGGCGTAGTCTCTCCAGCGTGTCCTGAGTCTTCCCCAAGGCCCCCACCCAGTGGGACATGCCCGGAACACCTCCCCAGGGAGGCGTGAAGGAGCCACCTCATCTGGCTCCTCTCAAAGTGGAGGATCAGCAGCTCTACTACAAGCTCCTCCCACGTAACCGATCTGTGCTCTCCAGGGCATCCTATCTCTTAGGGAGCACCCAGCTACCCTTTTGGAGGAAGCTCACTTTGGGACCTTGTTTTATTGGTGAAGAAATGAAGTCTAAATAAACAAATACTTATGTGAGTGTTAAAAGTGATAAACTTGGTAGACATTAAATACTTAAACAAAAGTGTTTTTCATGGTTTAAACTTTGCAGACATTTATGATTGTGTGAATGAATGATAGGATAGTTTCTCACAGCATACAAGGTAAGTTCACATAGGGAGTATGCTGCTTTGAAACAAATGCCTGCAGGCGGGAGTGAACGGAGAGCTGATAAGGAGTTAACGAGGAACAGAGGCACCTGCGAAAGGATGGGAAAAGGCGGACGGTGGGAAAATGCATCTCCAGGGAGAAGATCCAACCTCTTATTTTGATCCAACCTTCTTTTTGCATATTGTGTATAAAACTCTGGGTCAAAGGGAAAAAGGGTGTCTCTATTATTCGTGCACGGAGAAGAGCATCCGCTAGATGCTTTCCTAGGGACAGCTGGAGACCCTAAATTCATGTATTAGATATTTTGGTGTCAGGAATAAATCTTTTGGTGGAAAACCTCAAAATCGTTCCAGACTTCGATTTTTGAACACGCACTTAGGCATAATCGGCGAATTGTAGCCTACAGTTTTGGTGACCCCGACGTGATCGAGGGAACAGAGTTTTGGGGAAGGGCGCTTCTTTGGCTTGTCCATCTCTCTGTTTGAAGGTTTACTCTGAGGTGCCTCACCTGAAAGGTAAGCAGAAACCTGCTTTGGATGCATCAAATATCTGCTATTGGCAATGTTAAATTTGGAGTAAACTGAGAACAGAGAAGGTGTGACTATTTAGTATTTTAGGAGATTTTGTGTTTTAAGGAAAACTAAAGGAAAAGTAAAGGTAAAGGTAAAAGGTGGGATGCGGTCCCGCCGTAGTGACCCGTCGTAGACTGACGTTTAGCCGGACGCAGTGAAACACTGTGAGGTTTCTGTATACTTTGGGGGGTTAGGGTCCCCCAAAAACAGATGGTAAAGGTAAAAGGGACGGCGATCCCTTTGGGGTGGAAAGAGTGAAACTTTGGTCCCACGAGAGACTGGGTCGGCACTCTTTGGGGTGGAAAGGGCGAAACTTTGTCCCACGAGAGACTGGGTCGGCACTCTTTGGGGTGGAAAGGGCGAAACTTGGTCCCACGAGAGACTGGGTCGGCACTCTTTGGGGAGGGTTAGGTGAAACTTTACCCTACGAGAGGGAAAGTTGGCACCTTTTAGATTTAGGATAAAAGATTAAAACTCCAGAAGTCCTAAGTCCCAAAGCGTGCGACGGTAAAGGTTAAAGTAAAGAAGAACGAGGTCTGAAGAACAAGGTTTAATCCACCCCCTAAATTTTGAAAAAGTTAAAAAATAATTTTTAATCAAAATTAGATAACAAAATTGGTAGGCAATATTATACAATTCTAATTGGACAGTAAATTCATAATTTTAATAAGAGTGACTGAGTGTGTTGAGTGTGTGCGGTAAGAATGCAAGGTTAATCTGATCGAGAATGCAAAGAGTGTGGAGGCTGCAGCTCCATCCTCTTTCCTGATGTAATGTATATGGTGTTGCAACAACAGATGTTGAAGACAAAGAAAAAAAAAGAGTAAAAGACAAGTTGAGGAAACTTAAGAAAGTCAATATAGGACGGAGTAAGGAGACAGTGAAAGGAGGTTGGCACTAAGTTTTTACAGGCTTGTGAATAAAGAGTTGAAAACAGTGAAGAATCTGAGGAAGAAAATTAAAGATAAAAAAAATGGGGAACTAGACGAAAAATGCAGAAGAAAATGGATAAAGTATAAGAAGCAGGAAGAGTTGACATGTGTCGGAGATTGATTCAAAGAGTCAGAGCAGCACAGAAAAGATACTCAGAACAGCAAAAGAGAGAGTACAGAAAAAAGGCTGCATGAGAAGCAGAGGTTGCAGAGCTCGTGAGCTTCAGAGATAGTGAAACGTCAGAAAGAGATAAACATTTAATTGATCAGATTTTGACTGCTACCCTAAGAAGAAGAGGAGGGTCGCCGAGCCCATCCTCAGGGGGGGCAGGCTGCTGTGTCACCGAGTACAACCACAGACACACACACATACAGGAGGGGCCGCCGTGCTTCTCTCTAGCTAAGGTTGATCATCACACACACACACACAGGGGTGACAACACACACACACACCTAGTGCAGAGGGAGGGGTGGTGAGCAGACGTAGAGCAGAGAATGACAGCTCAGGACATATGCACACGACTGAGATGGGAAATGCAGGAGGAATGGATTTGCCACAGCTCACTGCACGTGAACTTAGTTAAAACAAGAAAGAGAGAAAAAAGAGATCAAAGACTAGAAAGAGTTTTGCAAAAAGGTTACAAGGAGAACAGGAATGGAGGCCCTGGAAGAATAGGACACACAGTGGCTCAAAAAGTGAATGTGAATCTGCAGATGCTTGGTCAGCACAGGGAAACACAGCTCTTTTACGGGCAGGATTACACTGTGAAGCTAAGAAAACCACAAAAGATAAATGCAGAGCAGGATCACATCCCATCCCACACCACTCATATCATTTAAGATCACACATACCACATACATGCCAATGAGGGAAACATGGGGTAACAGATTACAGGGGTATGAACTCTGAGGATTCGTGATTTGTGGGTCCTGATTGACCAACTTCCTAGGATGTGCCTGGGAGGACAGGCCTGGCTAAATAAATTACACTCAGTCATGGCAGGACAACAGCTGGCTTTGGGGGACATAAGACAGGCAATGGGATCCTGCTGTTCCTCACATAAGGCTACACAGTTTAAGACTGTGGCTGAGACCTCTGGGTATCCTAATGGTACGCCGTTGGGACAAGTGGGTCCTCAGCTTAATGATACTATTCAGGAATTCTTCCCGAGACCTTTGAATGCAGCACCTTAAGTGTTGCCATGGAAACCAAGTTTGGACCCAGTGACACATTATTCAAATTGCGCGAACCTTTGGACATCTCAAACAGGTAAACATCCCTCCAAATCCCCGGCCTGTAAAGGACAAACTCGAGCAAAACCCAGATCTGTTTCTGAGACCACAAGACAGATTTCAGAGGCATGTTAATCATTCTCTGAAGAAACACATTGATAATGAGCAGAAAGATGAGACACAATAGAAGGACATGGAAGTGCAGCTATTAAAATTACAACTGGCTAAAGCCCGAACACATACAACACAAATTAAGAAGGATGATTAAAAAAAATAAAATAAAATAAAAAAATAAAAGGAAGGAAGAGCGGGGAGTTAGGGAGCAGAGTGTGATGTGGCAGGGACCAATGCGTGGCGATGTTGGTCCTAGGGGGCATAGAAGAGGCTGATGGGTGGATTCTGGTCTGTCCCACCACCTAATGATTATTGCTTCAACTGTGGAGCCATGGATCCCTGGGTGAAGGAGTGTCCTCATGCAAACTGGAACTCCGCTCCGGCCCCACCCCTATGAGAGAGCGAGGTGGTGGCTTTAGAGGTGGCAACCCCAGACCATGGCAGCAACATCCTCCTGGTTCTTCTCAAGCTGGTCAATACTACAGTGATAACTTACTGGTAACTGGTAAGTGGTAACTTACTGGGCAGAGACCTTTTGCAAAACACCAATGTGACTCTTCTGTGTGGACCCGAGGGATTACACATCAGGTTCCCTAACGGACATGAGATGAACTGTTCAACTGGAATATATACACATGGACAATGGTTGGTTCAACCTTTACAACCGCTTCCTGAGCCTTCAGCTGACATATATTGGGCTCCCTTAGAACCTGGCAAAACAGACTGGGGTTCATTCTGTCTTCCAGGCGTGGAAGCCTTGGATACAATCTCTGGCTCCATACCGTCCTCCCATTGACCCTCTACATTGTACTCTGTATTATGATAGAGAAGGTGATGAAGTGTACAGGGAACTGTTTAGGGAAATTGAGGAGTCTGAATGGCATGTTATGTCTACCCAAGTGTATATAGGTGAAGAGGGGGTAGCAGCTCACTGTAAATTAACTGATAAACAATTAACATGGTATAAAATGGAGGACACGGCTGTGCCTCACATTTCTTTGGCCTTAGCTCCAGGGAAAGAAGCTAGGGAGTTAGGTCCAATGGTGAAACATATTAGCGCTCTACAGGACTGGTTCAGCTCGGATGTCCCACAGGTGCAGTATTCTCCTTCCAGTAAAGCTTATAGAATAAATGTGACCACAACTGTGAACATTCAGATCATGAGATGGCTAAAGTTATGCTGGACCATTTACCAGAAGATCTCTGGTCTAAAGGTCCTTTTGACGTTGGTTTTTGAACGACAACCTGTATATAGCAAACAATACCCCTGGCCAAAAGAAGCCAATGACGTATGGAAGAGACTAAATGAAGCTACAAAGACACAATTTTTCCCAGTTCCTGATCCTTATTGCATTTTGACCTCACTGGGCCCAAACTATAAATGGTTCACTGTCGTAGATCTGGCAAATAATTTTTTTCTGTCTCCCTTTGGCACCTGAAAGCAGGAAATATTTTGCTTTTTATTATAAGGGTTGCAAGTTGCAGTACCAAAGACCACCACAAGATTTTAAGTGTAGCCCAGGCATTTTCAATCAGGCTCTAAAGACAATGTTAGAAGCTGTGATTCTGAAGGCTGTACATTGAAATCCGCTTTTGGCAGCACCTACAGCAGAAGACCTGTTTACAGGCCTCGTCCCTATTTCTGAGAAGATTATGGATCTGTGGCTTCAAAATGTCCATGAAAAAGCTGCAGTGCTGCAGAAAGTCTGTCATTTTCCTAGGATGCACTGTTTCTGCCCAAGGTTCTGCAATGTCAGTGGAACACAGATCTTCCATTTTGAAACATCCCAAACCTCAGACAGTCAGAAAGGTGTTCATGTATTGCAGTGCTCCTTTAGATTCACTAGAAACCAGACGGCCACCCTGCATACAATACGCAGCAGGATTAGCAACACTAATTAAGACAACAGCACACATCATCATGGGACATCCGCTCATCATTTTGACAGAACACTCCATTTTAGCATATGTGACCTCCACTGCAATCAACACTCAGACAGACCAGGATGATGAAGGAACTCACAACACCTCACATTCAATATACTCATCAAGGTATAGATATAGCAGATTATATTGGAACAACAGGTCAGAAACATTGGTGTGAATACAGGGTATTATATAAATACAGAGACTTCATTTATTCATTTTTTCTTCAATTCTTCTATTTCATTTTTTACTGTTTCATTATTCGCTTTTTACCCCCACCATGCCCTCCGATTGGAGAACCTGGGATTCCCCAGGTCCAAGAGGGGGAGGGCAGCATTGGGAATTTTCTTTGTATTGGTTACATCTTTTGGTTGTTTTGATTTTGATGTTTGAAGAAGCCCCATGGACAAACTGAACCCACCGTAATGAAACACACCCAGATGAAGGTAACCACACACACACGCCAATATAAAACACCTTATTAGACACAGGCAAGCCACATGTGAAGCGGCCAAAGAGATGGTGGCGGGCTGGTCTGGAGTACCAGGAATCAGGCTGTGGGCATACGACCAAGGGGTAAGAGTAACAATAACACAATGTACAAGTACCATTTTTACAATTCCAATTAACTTTGAAGGGATTTCGGGAAGGTACAGCGACGACTGGGAAAGGATGGGAGAACTGGTGGTAAGCGTGCAAAATGAGGATGTGGACAGTTGGTTTAGCAGAACAGGTTGCCAACATGACCCAAAGGGATTGTTTGGTTTGTCAGGGACCCAGGCCACTACTCAAAGTGGTCCCAGGACCCCTGGATTCAGACTGTATTGTTGATCCAATGACTAACACCAATCTACAGAACCCCAACTGCACCAGATGGGACAGAGTGTAGCCTTTGGTTCCGGATTTGAAAAGAAAACCTATTTTTTGATAGGCTGCCCATTTCTGGCAATTTAGGCTACTGGCAATTTCTCTTGTGTTAACATTTCCACAGGTGGAGCTCATAAATTAGGACAGGTAAATCAATCTTGGTGTTCTGATGTTGTGCATGTGACTAATTTTCCCCTCAGAGCCGTGTGGAGATGGTGGTGGTGGTGTGGTAAGAATCAAGTATGATAAACGTCCCTAGAATGTTGACAGAATTCATTATGTACATTATAACATAAAGAGACTAAATGATTATACACACGCAGACTTTGAATCTACGAAAGAACAGCTGGACGCAGACTCACTGATGACCTTCCAGAACAGGATTGCTTTTAAAATGCTCTTGGCCGAAACAGCAGGTGTATGTGGTATTTTTTGAGACATGTTTGACGAATGATTAACTTTTGGGTCTTTTTAAATGCATTTATTGAGTGTTACTAACAAATAAAGCAAAATTCCCAAAACGGTAAATTCTTTTGGGTGTTGAAAATAAGGGGGTTAAAAGCTCCAAATAAATCTTTGCTGAGAGGAAGTTAAACTTACACAGATGTTGATTCCACCCATGACAGAAGGTTTATTTTTATGCTGTTTTACTAGAAGTGTTTTTGTGTGCCATTTTAACCGTTTTGCAGCAATGTCATAACCATTTTAGCAGTTACAGTTTAAATGGGGCCTCCTCCGGAGGCCAAGAGGGGGAATGAAGAAATGAAGTCTAAATAAATAAATACTTATGTGTGTTTCATAATAATTCAGTATTAACCAGTATGAAAATTAAGGGTTAAAAGTGATAAACTTGGTAGACATTAAATACTTAAACAAAAGTGTTTTTCATGGTTTAAACTTTGCAGACATTTTTATGATTGTGTGAATGAATGATAGGATAGTTTCTCACAGCATACAAGGTTAGTTCACATAGGGAGTATGCTGCTTTGAAACAAATGTGTGCAGGCGGGAGTGAACGGAGAGCTGATTAGGAGATAACGAGGAACAGAGCCACCATCTCTGCATCTCCAGGGAGAAGATCCAACCTCTTATTTTGATCCAACCTTCTTTTTGCATATTGTGTATAAAACTCTGGGTCAAAGGGAAAAAGGGTGTCTCTATTATTCGTGCACGGAGAAGAGCATCCATTAGATGCTTTCCTAGGGACAGCTGGAGACCCTAAATTCATGTATTAGATATTTTGGTGTCAGGAATAAATCTTTTGGTGGAAAACCTCAAAATCGTTCCAGACCTCGATTTTTGAACACGCACTTAGGCATTACCCAGTGGGTGACAGTTCTAGTAATACCTGGTCTTGCATAAGCTCACAGGACTCTTTTCTAATAATGGGTTTCAGCAAATGTGTCTGTGTTTACAGAAACCACTTGACTTATTTCAGGGGCAAAAGCCGGATGTTATTAATATTCCAAATTAATCTGTGCAACAATTACAGAGCAAAATGTCTTAGAATGGAATCTTCCTCACCGGATCTGTCGGTCCACCAAAGTCCAATGATTCCGTCACGGCCGATCGAGACGCCGGATCACAGTCCCCGTCACTCTTCAATTAATTGAGAATGAGGATGATGTATATACAGAGAACCAAAAATCAAGCAGAAAAAAAAGAGCTGCAGGATAACCTCCATTGTTTTTGTTGATGTTAGTTTTTGCCGTAGTTACACTACTATCACACAAAGCTACGGAATCGCTCCACACCCCGCATGCACCGTGATGATCCAACTTGGAGTGGAAACACTCAGCTGAATTGCTTTGACCGTTCTAAACCAGAATGGACGTACCGTACCGCTCAGTGGACACAAGGCTTTAATATGCAGAAGAAAATAGCATTTTTAACTGTTACTGTTAATCTGTCCTTTGAATAAATTTGCTTCTGCAGATAATCCTGTCTGACAAGAACACAGAATCTTATTTTTAAGAACTCCTTAGCTTTTGTCCAAAGTTTAAAACCTGTTTTTAGGTAAAAAGATATTTTTGTATATTTCTGTATATTTCATGTTTCATTTGTTTATTCATGAAAAAACTATAGTTTATCAATGCAATTTATAATAGTAACATCATTTCTCCACATTATCTAGATTTTAGAAATCTGGGTTTTGTGGGTTTCATGAGCTTGAACCCCAATTTATGTAAAAAATAGAGCTGAGTGCGAAGCAGCTGGGATGAAGGTCAGCACCGTTAAGTCTGAGACCATAGTTCTTGACTGGAGACAGGTAGCTTGACCTCTCTGGGTGAGTGGAGTGCTCCTACTGCAGGTGGAGGAGTTCAAGTATCTTGGGATCTTGTTCACGAGTGAGGGAAGATGGGACCATGAGATCGACAGGCGGATTGGAGCAGCCTCCATTGTTATGCTGTTGCTCTACTGGTGGTAAAGAGATCTGAGCTGGAAAGCAAAGCTCACAATTTACCATTTGATCTTTATTACAGAACTCACCTACAGTTGTGAGCTCTGGGTCATGGCCAAAAGAATGAGGTCCAGAATACAATCGGCCAAAATGAGCTTCCTCCGTTGGGTTGCTGGACGCTTTCTTAGAGAAATTTTGAGAAACTTGGTCACCTGGAGGGAGCTCAGACTTGCACCGCTGCTCCTCCTCATGGAGAGGAGCTAGTTAAGGTGGCTCTGGCATCTGGTCGGGATGCCACTTGGACGCCTCCCTGGGAGGTAAACTGAGCATGTCCCACTGGGCGGAGGCCACAGGAAAAACCAAGGACACCCTGGAGAGACGACCTCTCTAGGCTGGCCTGAAAACGCCTTGGGTTTCCCCAGAAGACCTGGAGGACATGGCAGAGGAGAGAGAAGTCTGGCTATCTTTGCCAATCGGATGACAGGAAGAAGATGAATAGACAGAAACAATAAAAAATGTGCTTTTTACCTAAAGGGTTTTAATCCAGCAGCTGTAGGTTTCCCTCTGACCCAAAAACGTTCCATTCCCCTAATTCTTAAAACTAAAGGAAACCACATAGAAACACAATCCAGTGGTTGACATGTCCCTGCAGCAGTGCTTGGCAGTCGGGGACAGTACTTTTGGATGGGTAGACTGGGGAGGTGGTCACCTTTTCTAGAATGGGGACTTCAACTGCTGTTCAGCGCCTGTTCGACTACCATTTAGCGCCCGTTCAACTGCCGTACAACTACCGTTCAACTGCCCTTCAACTGCCGTTCAGTGCCCGCTCAACTGCCGTTTAATTGCGGTTCTGCGCCCGTTCAACTGCTGTTCAACAACCGTTGTGCGACCATTAAACTGGTGTTCAACCGCAGTTCAACTGCCATTCAGTGCCCGTAAAACTGCCCTAAAACTGCCGTACAACTGCCGTTCAACTGCCGTTTAGCGCCCGTTCAACTGCAGTACAACTGCCACTCAACTGCTGTTCAACTGCCGTTCAACTGCCCTTCAACTGCCGTTCAACTGCCCTTCAACTGCTGTACAACTGCCGTTCAACTGCCGTTTAGCGCCCGTTCAACTGCCCTTCAACTGCTGTACAACTGCCGTTCAACTGCCGTTTAGCGCCCGTTCAACTGCCGTTAAACTGCCCTTCAACTGCCCTTCAACTGCCGTTCAGCGCCCGCTCAACTGCCGTTTAATTGCGGTTCTGCGCCCGTTCAACTGCTGTTCAACAACCGTTGTGCGACCGTTAAACTGGTGTGAACCGCAGTTCAACTGCTGTTCAATTGCCGTTCAGTGCCCGTAAAACTGCCCTAAAACTGCCGTACAACTGCCGTTCAACTGCCGTTAAACTGCCATTCAATTGCCGTTCAGCGCCCGCAATGAATGGATGGATGGATGAATGGATGCATTTACATATGGATGGATGGATGGATAAATGGATGGATGGATAAATGGATGGATGGATGCGTGGAGGGGTCATGAGGAAGCGCTAGATCCATGTTCTACATGAGAGAGGCACCGCTGAAGAACTCAGACCCACCTTGAACTGTTTCATCTGAGCAGGAGGACCCTGTCACAGTGGTGAGTTTTCATTTCTGCTTTCAAAAAGTTCCAGCATCCTGTTACCAGCGTCTGTTTGTGTCTCCAGGTTCTCCTGTGGCAGAGAAAGTGGGAGAGAGCTGAGCCGGAGCACCAAGCTGGACTCCTCCCTGCTGCTCTGGCTGTTTCAAGGCTGTCCTCTCAGGAGGGACTAGTAGACAAGAAGATGCTGGAGGAGACGTTGCCCCACCATCATCACCACACTCTGCTGCTTCTCAGCTCCTTGTCCTTTGGTCTCCAAAGCTGCACCGCCTCTTCTTCTTGTGGATGTGCCGTGGAGCACCGTCTTCAGGAGGAGAAAGACAGTGGAAGCAGCAGCTGCTGCTGTACCAGAGTGAGGACCTCCACCAGAGACTAAAGCCAGCGGCAGGTGGTGCTTTACCCCTGCAGCAAGTGTGACCGCACATCCAACGCTGCCATGACTGTGCAGCTGGATGTGCGGTTACATGAGAAAAAAAGACTGACAAAAAAGACTCTAAAGGCAATAAAAATTTATTTTATTTGAAAAATAAATGTTTTCAATAAAAAGTTTGTGTTTCACTGGTTTTTTCTGAATGAGCAGCTCTGAGTTGTTTAAAAAATGGCTTGAATGAAGGTTTGATCATAGAAACATTTAAAAGAACAGGATGTGAAGAAGAACAAAACAATTCAACATCCTAAGAAAAGAAGTTTGCAACAAATCTAAACGCATAGACTGCACTTTACAAGCATAAATACAACATGAGGTTTCTGAAGCAAAGAAAGCAAAATAAAAGCAGTGAAGAAGACGACATAAAAAAGAATCTTTACAACGACTTGTGGATCCACATCTTCTCTCAAAGCTTATGTTTTAAAAAATGATCCCTTTTGGCTTCAAGTTGTTCATCAAATCTGAAAAAGAAGCAGAAAACAACACAAACTGTTTACACAAAGACTTCACATCACTATGAGGCTCTGACTCTGTTTTCAGTCATCCAAAACCCCTCATTCCAACATCTGAGTGACATCATTTGTACCTTATATGCAGTTTACAAACTCCTTTACAAACTCCTTTTTTCACTGAAATCATTTCAGACACATTTGTGAATATCTTTTAGATTTTATTTTTTAATCTTACAAATATTTCACATCACTTTGAGGCTCTGAATCTGTCTGCAGTTCATTCAAAACACCTCATTCAACATCTGTCACCATCAGAGTTTATTTACAAACTGTTTTTGCACTGAAAACGTTTTCAAAACATTTATATATATTTTACACATTTTTCTGCAATTCGATGCTATTTGAAACCTTCTGTCGTGATTGTCCAAGGCGGGTCTCGAACTTTAAATATGCGTTTTAATGAAATTTGAAATGAAATGATTTTAATATTTTAATGCCACATATATTTTTACATTTGTTTATTGATTTCCAATTTAAAATATTTAGCGCCAATCTTAAATAATTAATTAAAATTGATTGATGATCAATTAATGATTTCATGGCGTATATATTTATTTAATATCGTCTCTTCTGAACCACCATACAATCTTGAGTAAGTAGTTTCATAAGTAAGTAGTTTCATGAGAGGAAACTACCAATCCCTGTCATCTGGCTCCAAATGGCCGTGTTTGGATCGTGGAAAAATGACGACTCATTTGGCTTCATTTTGCTGGAGCCGGAGGTAAGGCATTTTCTATGGTTAGGTTAACTTCACACCTGCTCTGGGCAGTTCTCTATACACTTATATATATATATATGTGTGTGTGTGTGTGTGTGTGTGTGTGTGTGTGTGTGTGCGTGTGTGGGTGTGTGTGTGTGTGTGTATGTTATACATTTGTTTTAGGGCACCTGAAGTCATCCTGGGTCTCTCCCTCAGATGAAAGTCTGGATATGTGGACAGTTGGCGACGTTCTCGCCTTGCTGTACACGTGTGTTTACATCCACCCTCAAGTTTTATAAGACAAAATCCTCAGAGCCTTGGTGGAAATGCAAGGAATGCCTGACAATGAACTTTTAGACCAGTGCTTGTACATCAACAAGTTTTTCACTCAATCTGAAGAGAACTCCAAGGTTGTCTGGAAGCTGGATTCACACGAACAACAGTCCATAAAAACAGGGAAAAAGGTCAAAGACAGTTTTGACTGCTGGTCCTTCAACGAGCTCAAAGGTTTCTATTATGATTAGACAAAAGCCAAAGAAGCAGAAAAGTTTGTCGACATTCTTAAAGTGATGACGGTGCTGCAGGTGGATCCAAACAAACGCATCTCTCCAAATCAAACTTTCAAACATTGATTCTTTCATTTGAGGAGGATGCTCCCTAAGGCCATCAAACCTCAAGAGACTGCAGCAGTAGAGCTCTGGCCGCCAGCTCATCTCCTGGGAGCCGGCATAGCGAGCGTGATCTCTCCAGCTGTATGGGCCCTGGGATGGACTGTCTAGGGTGTAGCCGCCTTCACCCAACAGCAGCCAGACAGGTTCCAGAAACCCCGATACAGAAGGTTAGGAAATGGATGGAAGTTCAGGAGAACTATGGATCGATCCACCATATTGGATGTGTATTCTGCTGCTGTCACTGAAAACGTCACGTGCCCAAAGCTGAGTCTCTGATTGATTGACACAATGCGGCGATCTCCCAAAAGATTTGATTTTTTAGAACTCTGGTCTGCAGTGCCTGACACTCACATGGAGCTGTGCCGCTCAAAACACATTGCTGTCTGGTCTTTTGGCCACGCCCACCGCTCAAACTGCACCGCAGGACCTCAGATCGTATCAATACAATTGACTTTAAATTGAAACTGTCCGCTTCCGCCCTGCAAGTCACAGTCGGTGTGAACGCAGCTTTAGAGATTTGAAGATCGCCTCCTTCTCAAACTAGTCTTGTATTCATGAAGTGATCTAAACTCATTGTTATTTAAAAGCAACCTCAACTTGTTGAGAACAAGCAGTAATTGTTATTCTGTTAACTGTAGTTTTTCTCACAGTTACTATTTTTACCCTCATCCTTTATCCAGGCTTGGGACCGGCAAAGTGCTTGTAAAAACACTCAGGTGGACTTACTTTTTTTTTTTTTTTATACCAAATTTGTGTGGGAAGCCGGAGCACCCGGAGAGAAACCCACTTGAGAATGGAAGAGCTTGCCAATTTGAAACTAAGATATGTTTGCAGTTCTCTATGTCATTATTTATTTTATTTATTTTTTATCTATTTTTTACAGTATATACAATATTTTATTATTCTCATTTACTACTATAACACTGATGTACAATGCAGGATGTCAACAAGCTCATTTCCCTTCTGTATATAATATAGTCTTTCATTTGATCATATTTGTAGCTTTTCCGTTACTAATAATACTAAGGTACATTGTACTGTCACTGATGATGGCATCACAGCTGCTTGGCTAAAAATGATGGCATCAGAGCTGATTGGCTGAAGATGATGGCATTACAGGTGATTGGCTGAAGATGATGGCATCAAAGCTGATTGGCTGAAGATGATGGCATCAAGCTGATTGGCTGAAGATGATGGCATCACAGGTGATTGGCTGAAGATGATGGCATCACAGCTGATTGGCTGAAGATGATGTCATCAAGCTGATTGGCTGAAGATGATGGCATCACAGCTGATTGGCTGAAGATGATGGCATCACAGCTGATTGGCTGAAGATGATGGCATCACAGCTGATTGGCTGAATATGATTACATCAGAGCTGACAAGCTGAAGATGATGGCATCCCAGCTACTAGCTGAAGATGATGGCATCAAGCTGATTGGCTAGAGGTTATTGGAATCACAGCTGCTAGCTGAAGATGATGGCATCACAGCTGCTAGCTGAAGATGATGGCATCACAGCTGCTAGCTGAAGATGATGGCATCAGAGCAATTGGCTAAAGATGATGGCATGACAGCTGATTGGCTGAAGATGATGGCATCAAGCTGATTGGCTGAAGATGATGGCATCACAGCTGCTAGCTGAAGATGATGGCATCAGAGCTGATTGGCTGAAGATGATGGCATCAAGCTGATTGGCTGAACATGATGGCATCAAGCTGATTGGCTGAAGATGATGGCATCAAGCTCATTGGCTGAAGATGATGGCCTCACAGCTGATTGGCTGAAGATGATGGCCTCACAGCTGATTGGCTGAAGATGATGGCATCACAGCTGCTTGGCTAAAGATGATGGCATCAGAGCTGATTGGCTGAAGATGATGGCATCACAGGTGATTGGCTGAAGATGATGGCATCAGAGCTGATTGGCTGAACATGATGGCATCAGAGCTGACTGGCTGAAAATGATGGCATCACAGCTGATTGGCTGAAGATGATGGCATCAAGCTCATTGGCTGAAGATGATGGCCTCACAGCTGATTGATTGAAGATGATGGCATCACAGCTGATTGGCTAAAGATGATGGCATCAGAGCTGATTGGCTGAAGATGATGGCATCACAGCTGATTGGCTAAACATGATGTCATCAAGCTGAATGGCTGAAGATGATGGCATCAAGCTAATTGGCTCAAAATGATGGCATCACAGCTGCTTGGCTAAAGATGATGGCATCACAGCTGCTAGCTGAAGATGATGGCATCAGAGCAATTGGCTAAAGATGATGGCATGACAGCTGATTGGCTGAAGATGATGGCATCAAGCTGATTGGCTGAAGATGATGGCATCACAGCTGCTAGCTGAAGATGATGGCATCACAGGTGATTGGATGAACATGATGTCATCAGAGCTGATTGGCTGAAGATGATGGCATCACAGCTGATTGGCTGAAGATGATGGGATCAAAGATGAATGGCTGAAGATGATGGCATCAAGCTGATTGGCTGAAAATGATGGCATCAAAGCTCATTGGCCGAAAATGCTGGCATCACAGCTGCTTGGCTAGAGATGATGGCATCAGAGCTGATTGGCTGAACATGATGGCATCAGAGCTGATTGGCTGAAGATGATGGCATCAAGCTGATTGGCTCAAGATGACAGCATCACAGGTGCTAGCTGAAGATGATGGCGTCAGAGCTGATTGGCTGAAGATGATGGCATCACAGCTGCTTGGCTAAAGATGATGGCATGACAGCTGATTGGCTGAAGATGATGTCATCAAGCTGATTGGCTGAAGATGATGGCATCACAGCTGATTGGCTGAAGATGATGGCATCAAGCTGATGGGCTCAAGATGACGGCATCACAGCTGCTAGCTGAAGATGATGGCATCAGAGCTGATTGGCTGAAGATGATGGCATCACAGCTGATTGGCTGAAGATGATGGCATCAGAGCTGATTGGCTGAAGATGATGGCCTCACAGCTGATTGGCTGAAGATGATGGCATCAGAGCTGATTGGCTGAAGATGATGGCATCACAGCTGATTGGCTGAACATGATGGCATCACAGCTGATTGGCTGAAGATGATGGCATCACAGCTGATTGGCTGAAGATGATGGCATCAAGCTCATTGGCTGAAGATGATGGCATCACAGCTGATTGGCTGAAGATGATGGCATCAAGCTGATTGGCTGAAGATGATGGCATCACAGCTGATTGGCTGAAGATGATGGCATCAAGCTGATTGGCTGAAGATGATGGCATCACAGCTGATTGGCTGAAGATGATGGCATCAAGCTGATTGGCTGAAGATGATGGCATCACAGCTGATTGGCTGAAGATGATGGCATCACAGCTGATTGGCTGAAGATGATGGCATCACAGCTGCTATCTGAAGATGATGGCATCACAGCTGATTGGCTGAAGATGATGGCATCACAGCTGATTTGCTGAAGATGATGGCATCACAGCTGATTGGCTGAAGATGATGGCATCACAGCTGATTGGCTGAAGATGATGGCATCACAGCTGATTGGCTGAAGATGATGGCATCAAGCTGATTGGCTGAAGATGATGGCATCAGAGCTGATTGGCTGAAGATGATGGCATCAAGCTGATTGGCTGAAGATGATGGCATCACAGCTGCTTGGCTGAAGATGATGGCATCAGAGCTGATTGGCTGAACATGATGGCATCACAGCTAATTGGCTAAAGATGATGGCATCAAGCTGATTGGCTGAAGATGATGGCATCAAGCTGATTGGCTGAAGATGATGGCATCAGCTGATTGGCTGAAGATGATGGCATCACAGCTGATTGGCTGAAGATGATGGCATCAGAACTGATTGGCTGAAGATGATGGCATCACAGCTGATTGGCTGAAGATGATGGCATCAAGCTGATTGGCTGAAGATGGATCACAGCTGCTAGCTGAAGATGAT
>BNCR01000196.1:0-68400 GCA_014656515.1 Oryzias celebensis
CATCTTTACGTGCAACCAGCATAAATAATGATGGATATTCATGTTGGCCACATGTAATACGTGCAGCAAAGACTCACATTGCTGGTTTGCCCAAAGGTATTTTAAGTGCGTCCAAGGCTGGATTTAGCTTTTTTTTTGTTTTTTTAAATACCTTTATTTCTTTTGAAAGTGTAGTGGCGGCGTGTGGATGATAAAATGGGTTCTTATTGACTTCCTTTTAGTTCATTGCTGAGGACGATATGAATGTAGTTTAAGGCAGAAAGTTCCAGACCTGGAGCTGAGAATCTTTACCAAGACAAAAAAACAAAACTTTACAAAAACTTTAGCTTTTTTATCTCATGAACTAGTCCTCTTTCTTGTGTTATTCTTACCACAATGAGCCCCAAAATCACAAAGTGTTATTTCTAATCTGTGTCTCCCTGCTTCTTTTTCTTTCTCCAGATCATATTTTTAAACACCAACAGTTTGCAGATCATAGAAAATGTTCCAGATAATTTGGCCACTGAGATCCCTCCAGTTTACCTGCTGGGGTTCCCAGATGACAGCAGCACAGTCATCAGACTGAACAGGAAGAAAAGGAAACCTCAGCAGGTTGGTTCATCTGTTAAAAAGACAGATGTTTTAACATTTTGATGTCACTTTTACCAACTGAGTGTGCCTTTCTTCCTTTATTTTTGTTAGGTTGCATTGTTCTTTGATATAATAATAAGAAACTTTGAGACAGCTGAGCTGGGAGGTCCCAACAAGTGAGATTCTACCAAATCAAAAAGTATTTGTAAGTAAATATGTCATTGAAATGTCCTTTCTAATGTGTTTACATGTTTGTTTATGTGCAGCTTGTCCTCCTCTGTGCTTCAAGGGTTTACATGCACAACAGTCAGATCTTTAGGAAAGAGTCAAATCAAGAATCTGATTAAAGTCTGTCGGAGAAAAGGCACAAATAAGGTTCCATTGGTGGAGACTCAGGTGAGATGGAAAGAGTGCTTGTAAACTAGTGCAAGAATAGAACTTGTCTAAAATGAGTTTTTGCTAAGAGTTTTTCATTGTGAACTAAAGAATATTGTGATGTAGTCTTTAAAGAAACTTTTGATTTTAGATCATTTTTATAATAATATTTGGTTTTCCTCAACAGCTGACCTGCATGTCCAACCAAATCAAAGAAGAGTCAGATGCCACCAGCTTCTTCCTTTATCCTCCAGATGTGCTGCTTTACTATGAGTAGGAATATTTTTTGTACAAATTATGATCACGATATGTTTGAAATTGAATTTGCAAAAACTTTTAAACTATGACTGTTGTGTTTTCTCTTTATGATCACAGTTACTCTCTGGTGCCACGGAGCAGCTGCAGGTCTAATTTTCAAGAGCTGGCTGATGCAGACTTCTCCGTCTTTTCTCCAGCTCTGAGATACAGGCGGTCGGCTTTATTTGAAAATGCAAGGAGCTGCTTGGTGAGGATAAAGCAACGCCAGCAGATTTGAATGCAAACATGTTTCATTTACTGGAAATGATTTTTAATTGACTGGACTGCAACAATAATACACAATAATGAAAATGGTTGCCTTAGAAACATGAACACATTTCAGCCAAATATGATACTATCGTTTCTACAGATGTTGTGAGACTATAGAGCTGTTGGATCTCATCACAAGGTTGTATCAAAGATTAATTGGTGCAGTAAGCTTATGAGAGTCTTGAGTCTTCAAATCATTTGAATACTCTATTTTTAAGGGAATAACAAGCACAAGTTTGACTGAGGACAATATATCCGTTTTGGGGAACATGTGCTGCACACTCGGTGGCTCCTACATCCAAAGCTCTCATCCATCCTTACTGGAACAACTCAAAATGTGTCCAGATCTCACTGTTGATCAAACAGCTGCAGTTGAAACCCTTCTGACCAATGGAAATACACCTTGTGGGTATTTAAACTGCATCTTTTTGAAATTCTACAATTCACAAATTGCAGTTTGGTGTCTTTCAGAGACTATAGTGTCCTCAAAAACATCATTTTGTTTGTTTTTATGAGCAGAGTTCCTTCAACATGGAATGAACAAACTCTAAAAGACCTTGGGATGTTAACTCTGTATTTGCCTTCATCTTTCTATCAAGGCTTTGATCAGGTGAGTTAAGGTGCATTCATGTGTTTAGAAGGGAAGCTCTCATGAAAGGAGGATCAAGTTGGAGCTCATAAACCTCTTTTACTGGCAGAACACAAAGCGTAACTTCCTGAAATACTTTCTGATCGTTTTTGGTGGAGTGAGCAGAGAACAGAGGAGGCAACTGAAGAAAGAGATAAGACAGTCCATCAAAAGTGATTCAGAACAACCTGCAGGTCAGTCTGCTTCTGTAAATGTGTCTTTATCTTTCTGTTTACTTTCTTGTCTAAGTTTTTCTGACGTTTTTTGACAGAATGCACAGCTGGAATAATCACTCAGGTCACAATCAGTGACCCCACCTTCCCCTTTGACTATAACATCAATCAATTCAACAACTGTCTGTCAGAACTTTTTTTCTAAAGACACTGGCTCTTTCACTGATGTGTAGTTCTGCACTGTTAGAACTATGTGCATCAGTTTAATTGCCGACTTCTGAAACTAAGTCACCTCATAGAGAGTGCTCATTCTCTCCATCAAGTTTGTATTTTAGCGTCCAGAAACTGCAAGAAAGAGGAAATGACCCACCTGGAGCTGATTCATTTATCTGGAATAATGTACACGTTTTGGAGACGGCAGTATTTTTACAAAGCAGTCAAATTACAGGAAAACTCAATGAGCTCAAACAGGTTTCTTATGGAGGTGTAACGATTAATCGACTTAATCGATTAGTAGATTTATGTTCCTATGATCCAACCAGATCAATCTGTCTGAGTCAAGTTGTCAAGTGAGTCGACCTATACCATCATAATATTTCCAAAATGACATAAATCGATCAAATTGATATTGTAAAATGCCATCTCTGACAACCATGTCGCACGCCATGGGGGGCGCAAAGAGCCTTTCCCTTGAACAGCACTAATGGACTCCCTGCGCAGGATTCAGGGCGGATAAGAAATGGAAAAGTCCGTAAGACGTTCCTGCGTCTCCCTTACTTACCCTCACGTATTGCTTAGTGTTTGTGACAACCGCAGCCTGCACGCAGGAAAAAAACGGAACATTTTCGCCGAACGGGCTCACAGGGTTATCTACCACCTAGTCTACGTGCCCCGCACAGACGTACCCGTTTTTAACCCGCAGACAGCCCATATCCACCCAAAAGGGGAGTCCTGACTACAGCTTAAGGAAGTGTGTGTTTGGTCCTGCATCAGTCTGGTGACCTGTTCAGGGTTTATCCCGCATTTGCCCAACAAGAGCTGGGATGGCTCCAGCAGCCAGGTGACCCCGAAAGGGAGTCAGCCGGTTCTGAAGATGAATGAAGGATCTTAACAGTGTTGTATTAGGTGCAGTTTAAATATTATAAGTTGCTGTTTAAATATCAGGAAGGATAATCGATTCACAGTTTAGCCTATTTTTAACAAATGAAGATGTTGACTTAATCTTTGTTGCTCTTATATCTGAGCTCAATCAAAACACTAAACTGAAAAATACTTGGTCCACATTCATATATCTCATTATATTTTTTTTTTGTATCTTGTAGATTACTACAATGGACAGGTAAAGGGAATTTGTTGTTGTTTTTTTTTTTCTTTTTATAAATCTTTTTAGTAAAAGAACCCTAAAACTGTGCTGACATTTTCCTTTTTGAAGTGCCAAGTTATTGCAGCAAATGGTGAGTGGTTTTAATGCATGTTGACATTTATTCACAGTAATTCAAAGTTCTTAGTTGACACTTTTAGAAAAACTAATGTCATCCTTTTTTCACAGAGTCAAATACATGTATTGGAGTAAACAGGTAAACTTTTTTTTCAATTAATTTTTAACAAAAGTATCTAACTTTAAAGTGAAACTAAAAAGGTAAAGATATTTATATTTCAGTTTGTTTCTCCGTATTTTGTCCCGTTTTGATGTGGTTTTTCGGTGCAGGTGGAAGCCCTGTCACTGCTGTCAGTCACACAGCTTGCAGAGGTAGCGGCCACACCTGGTCAGCTCACATCTGCAGAGCAGGTCACCATGGTGATGACTTATGTCCCTGACCAACAGTTTACCTCCTTCTTTGATCATTTTTCACCTAAAATGTTGGTAAGCAAACATTTTCTGCTGCTTAACTTTTTTAACCCTTGACATGCAATGTATACAAACCTTGTACAATGTTCATGTTTCTATTCTCCTACAGGGACGTGAAAACCTTCTTCCTTCTACTGTGAGCTCAGCCGTGTTGCAGGTTGTGTTTAATCGGGCAAACCTCTCCAGTCCATCAGTCAGTGATGCAGTTGTGCTGCTGTAGCTTCAAGATCGAATGCGCCCCCTGCTGGTGAACATGGCAGCTGACCATGTGACTCCATACTTTCATATACTGGCAGGAAGAAACTGCAGCATTGAGGAGCAGGGTGGGTGTAAAACAAGAAACACGAGACAATCATTTGCTTTTACTTCTGTTCCATTAATACCTTCAAAAGTCTTTTTTATCACTTTTATTAAACCAAATCTTTTAGTTTTTCTATTTGAGTCTAAATCTGCTCAACCTGACCATCTCATCTCTGAGTAATGACACACAGAGAGAAGTTCAAAGTAGTATCATCCAGGCTCTTCAAGGTAAATAAACCACATGAAGAAGAAAGAAATCTTTGCATATTGTTCTACAATTTTCATTGCTGAAAAGAATAAAAATGATCCAAACTTTACGTTTTGTTCGACTGTAAATGGATTTCATGTAGGTCCATCACCTCTTCGTTGCTATGGTGACAACTACAGCTTCAGGCTCTACCGTTTCCTGAGGAGATCATTCATGGGATTCCAGTTCCCCAACCTGAACACCTTCTTGTCCCTCATGCCTCAAGACAGAAAGCAACAGGTGTGTGGACATGAAAGCTTTCTGGAGGAAACTCTGAAATAATCATACAGAAACACAAAATCAAGTAACATCTCTTTTGTTTGTGTCTCCCCTGTAGCTGATAAACTCCATGCCTCCATCAGATCTTGGGGATTTCTTGCGTCAAACTAATGTTGTTGGACAAGATTCTGAGCTCTGTCAGCTTTACAGCAGCTACCTCCAGATCCCAGTGTTTCTACAGACTGTATGTACAAACACTCACAAACACACAAAACAATGTGAAAGCACAAAGAGTTGAACCTGAATGTTCTCTGCAGGAGTCTCTGCCAGAGCAGGTGAGACAGAGAACTCTGCCTTGCGTTTGGCCCATGGCTCTCAGGAGCTCCAGCAGGTCAGAGGTTAACGCCTGGTTTGATCGAGGTCTCCCCAACGACTTGGTCTTCCTCACCAAGACTCAGATCAGCCAGATCCCCTCAATCAACGCCTCATGCTTGGCCTTCCAAAAGATGTATGTTTTTTTGAATTTACAAATCCATGCTGCTGTTAAAATGAAGACATAACCTCTGTGTTCTTCTGAGAACGGTTCTCATGAGTTCGTTCTGTGGTTTTTTTTCAGTCTTTCTATTTTTGGTTCATCAACTTCTCTGCTGCTGTATTCACAAAACAGGATGTTTACAACAACATGAAGGCTTAGCTGTCATCAAGTCAGTTTTTGAAGACACAGAATATTGCTTTCAAAATGATGCATCATTTCATTCTTGAAACTCCTGATTTTGAAGCATGAATTTAGAAAAAAAACATTGAAGTCTCAACTATTATTTTATTTAAAAAAAATAATTCATGCTTTGCTTCAATTAAAAAATCTTCTGTTGCATATCTACAAGTAAAATGGTTTGATACTTCATACATTTTAAATCTGGTGTGCATAATTTACAGTTAACAGAGAATTGTGTTAATTTGGGTAAAATTACAATTACGTTTTAGTTTAATAGATAAAAGCATAACCTAATTATTTTGAAAATCCTTTTTTTCCACATAGCCACGGCACCAAAGTGCTATGACAGCAGCAACCCAGAACTGAGCTCCACAGCCTGGTTTGCAGAGTACATCGGTTCTTTCATGTCTGTCCTCACTGTGGCGGATCTTCAGTCATTTGGATCTACAGAGGTATTTTATCTCATTAACAGATTGTTGTAATCCTTGACCTGCAGTTGAGTCAGATGTCTCCACCTTTACACTTTACCCTCCAGATGTGCTACTATATTATGAGTCAGAATCAGCAAGAATCAGTCCTTCTTTCTTTCTTTCTTTCTTTCTTTCTTTTTAATGCAAAAGAAAAACCTTGGCTTTAATTTAGAGACATAACTAGTATTATTTCTTTGGCTTCTAGTTACTCTGGTGCCACAGACACTGGCGTCCTGCGCGTGAAAGCTCTGCACTTCCCGCCGTCGCCAAAAGGGCATGACATTGTAATAGATAAAAACTCTCTATTTGAATATTCATCATTGTCAATTACATGGCAACTCTGAGGATAGTGTTTTTTTTTAAACCTGTATTTGTTCTGAAAGTGTAGTGGGGGTGTGTGGATCACAAAATAGTTTTTTTTATTTTTTATTCTGTGTTCCTGAATAAATTAAATAGTTTTTCTATTTAAAAGAAAAGAAAAAGAAAGAAAAAATTGCCAACTCTGAGATTCGAACTGGCGTCCTGCGCGTGAAAGCTCTGCACTTCCTGCTGTCGCCAAAAGGGCATGACATTCTAATTTATAAAAACTCTCTATTTGAATATTCATCATCGTCAATTACATGGCAACTCTGAGGATAGTGTTTTTTTTTAAACCTTTATTTGTTCTGAAAGTGTAGTGGGGGCTTGTGGATCCCAAAAATAGTTTTTTTATTTTGCATTCTGTATTCCTGAATAAATTAAATCGTTTTTCTTCATTTGAAATTAAAAATAAAAAGAAAAAGAAAGAAAAAATTGCCAACTCTGAGATTCGAACTGGCGTCCTGCGCGTGAAAGCTCTGCACTTCCTGCTGTCGCCAAAAGGGCATGACATTCTAATTGATAAAAACTCTCTATTTGAATATTCATCATTGTCAATTACATGGCAACTCTGAGGATAGTGTTTTTTTTTAAACCTTTATTTGTTCTGAAAGTGTAGTGTGGGCTTGTGGATCCCAAAAATAGTTTTTTTATTTTGCATTCTTGTTAGGTTCAAAACCCAAACATTAGTAAATCTGCAAAAGAATACACGAGAGTCAGAGTAAGATTTATACTGCAGTGAGAAAAATCACAGATCGCTCGTTTACAAGCTTCTATGACTATTCTGCTAAATCTGTGTTTCCTCCTGCCTTTTATTTGGAACGCCCTGGTTACACATAGTTTCAACTGATAAAGGAAGGGTGGGAAAGTTAGTTGAAACCAGCTCTTCGATACAAGGACAAAGTCATCTTTCATAACAGGCCTTGAAGAAGGAACATCCATGCCTGCAAAAAGGGAGTAAGCTTGTGTGTGTGCTCTCAGGTCAGACATGGGTCAAGGAAGCTGGATAGATTCATTATGTGCAGTTTGCCAGCAGGCTGTGGGCTGAATAACTGAAAATAGAACATGGCATAACATATAAACATGGCATAGCTTATATACAATATTCTCGTCTCAACATTTCCCTCCTGTTTATGCCATGTCTCCTTTTCAGAATCAACTGCATCCATTTCTGTCGATTTTCAGATACAGCATCACAAGCAAAAAAGGATAAAAGGGTACACTCAGAGGTGTTTAAAGTCGAGTTTCTGGGGTGAAGAGCTGAGTCGGAATCAGCGGTCCTTCATCCTCGCCAGAGTCGTCATCGTCGGGGTTCTGGTTGGAAGAAAGCAGAGCATACATTTCTGTGACATTGGTTTGCACAGAGTCCACTGCCCTGTGAATCAGTCTCTCCACCAGAGATCTTATGCAGGGGATGCAGCAGCATCCGCAGATGGTGAGGAGAGCTGCAAAGAGAGCCAGAGACATCATGGCAGACAGAACCAAGTCACGATATTGTCCAAACATATCTCCGAACCCATCCCAGAAAGAAGTGTTCACGCCAGAGTGGTTTTTCATTTTGCTGTTAAGGGAGCGGAGACCCTCCAGGGCCTTAGTTAGTTTACCATCCGGTGCAGTGTTGTTAGGTATGAAGGTGCAACACTGTTCTCCAAACATCGCACAGACTCCTCCTTTTTCGGCCAACAGCATGTCCACAGCAATGCGGTTCTGGAAAGCCATCAGTGAGGTTGCAGATAATTGTTCATGTATAGCAGAAAATCCATCAGCAGTCATATTGCCTAGGCGCTGAACATTGTAATGTATGTAATTAATTCTGTCAACATTTTTGTTTGTAGTACACCACCAGCAGACGAAAGACTCCCATCCAGCTGCAATCTGGTTTGCCAATTTGTATTCATCAGGGACTCCTTGCGGTACCCCGATGCCATCTATATAGGTGGGATCATCTTTGCTCCACCCCGTCATGGATGTTTGCATGGAGCGTTTCTGCCTCCAGTGGTATAGCCGAACGCTGTGGAAGTTGGCTAAGAGATGATCAGCTGTGAGGGGAAAGACCAGAGCTGGGAGAATGAGGGAAACAGAAGCACACAGTCAGGTGGTGTTATATGGCAGGCGGTCAAACAGGCGGTTGTCACCGCACCACCACCAGATGTCGCTTCTGGACTGTGGCATGAAGTGCAGATCAACCTGTAAGAAACGAGCACAACTGACAGCAGAAAGATTTCCTAGTCTGGAGCCGCTACCTGTCCGATATATGCAGGTGAAGTTGGCAGCAGCTACTGTGGAGGAGAACAATGGCTTCTCAGGCTCTGCTTCGGTGAGGGGATAAACTGTGTCCCAAAAGGAACAGTTCGTTGAGGGTACTGTGAAATTCATTAGTGACAACAAGCAATCTGATGTAACAGCAGAGGGAACAACATGTAAAAGAGGTCTGGCTCCCATACATACCACACAGTCCGTTTTGCTCATTATGCCTGCTTGTTCAGCCATGAGGAGCCAGTTGTTACTTCTTTGGGTCACCCCCGTGGTGACCTTAAACCAGTCGTCTAGTGTTGGGTCGAGAACAATCTGGCTGGGTTGTGCAGAAGTTGATTTTGGTCCTGCAGTCACGCCAGGCAGGTCAGCCCCTGCTGTGTCAGTAACATTTGGACATAATGCTATAAGCTTGCAGGGGTCATACTCATGGGGTCGCCACACACAGAGCCGAAACCCATGACATGGAGCTGGTGCATCTAAGTACCGCCCGAATGAAGACGGAAAGACACGCGCCGTGGTGTTTATGGTTATCAAAATGGCCCCTTGAGCTAGGCCTAAGGAAAAGCGGTGTCTCCAATCCTTGTAAGGTGGTGTGTGCCCGTATGAATCAGACGGCCAGTTTCCTGTGGTGGCCACTACAGTACCCCAGTAATAGCTAGGATGGTGGACGGTTGTCATATCTATATACCAATCATACCCCTTCCAGGCATTGACAGAATATCCTCCTACCTTAGAGGTGAAGGTGATCATGACAGTGGTGGCATTTTTCTGATAGCAATAATATAGCTCGGTTGTTGTTTTATCGGAAACATCAGTAGTTTTACAGGGGTTTGGTATTTGTCCTTTTAGCAGCGGGGAGTTAAAGTACCAAATATTAGAGGGAGCTAGTCCTCTAAGTGTCACTCCTGGCATCTGCAAGAGGGCTGTCAAAAGGAGTATAATCGTCTTCATTTTAGGGTGAGTTTTTCCTATGCACTGACACAAGGGGGAGACAATCTTCACCAGGTTTGAGACAAAAACAACCTAGAGTTGTTAATCCCTTTGTAGTTGGCCTTTCCTTGTTAGTGCCTGTTGAAAAACTCCTAGCCTACACAGGGAAAGCTAACTAGGTTTGTTTTATAATCCTTTTGCAGTGGCTTAGGTGTATCCAGGTAGTTCGTTCTGCTATTTTTGCTGCGGTGCCTGTTGTGAGTAACACTTGATATGGACCTTCCCACTTAGGTGAGTACCAGTGCTTCCTTTTGATTGATTTTATTAGGATCCAATCTCCTGGTTCAACTAGGAATCCCTCCTGTGGAGACACAGAGGATATGTGCTCTCGGTTATTCTGATGTTCGCTTTGTTTCTGAATCATTCGTCTCATGTGGTCAGCTAAATTTTGCTCTTCAGCTGTTTCCCATTTGTTGTTAAAATAAGGAAGTCTGTAAGGTCTTCCAAATAAGGTTTCATAGGGAGTTAACCCTTCAGAGCCTGTGATGTTAATGTGCATTTGGACTAGTTCTACACATTGAGTCCAGTTCCTTCCTGTTTCTTCCATGCACTTCCTTAATCTATTTTTTATAGTTCCATTCATTCTTTCAACAAGTCCTGCGCTTTGGGGGTGATAAGCACAGTGGCGTTTTAAGTCTATTTGAAAGGCTTGGCCTATTTTGGTTATTATTTGGTTTACAAAATGTGTTCCATTATCACTGTATATTCTTTCAGGTATTCCATACCTTGGAATGATATCTTTACATAGAGCTTTAGCTACTGTTAGAGCATCTGGGTGTTTTGTAGGGAATATTTCTACCCATTTAGAGAATGCATCTATTATTACCAGGCAAAATCTTTTTCCTTCACTTTGGTTTAATTCAATGAAATCCATGTGTATGTGTTGAAATGGATATTGTGGTATAGGAAACTGACCTCTTCGTGGTCTTAAGTTTCCTTGAGAGTTATGTTTTGCACATATAAGACATGCTCTACAAAAGTTTTTCGAGTAGTTATTAAAACCATATGTTGTATATGTTTGATTAACCATTCCTGCCATCCCTCCTGTTGAGACATGGGTTTTTCCATGACTCAAAATTGCAGCCCATTTATAAAGGTTCTTAGGGAGGATTGGTTTATGTCCTGGTCATATATAGATACCATCTTTAAGCTGTGCGCCTTTATTCTTCCACAACTGTTGCTCTAGTAGAGGAGACTGTTGTTGCATGTCTTTTAAGATGTCATTATCTAAAGTTTTAGAGTCCTGTAGACTTAAATGGTGGACCTGCATTAGGTTTAAGGCAGCCTGTTTGGCAGTTTTGTCAGCAAAGTCATTCCCTTTAGAAACTTCATCGTCTTTTCCTGTGTGTGCTGCGCATTTGCAGACAGACAGTTTTGCAGGGAGCTGCACAGCATGAAGTAAGTTAGTAAGCAGCTGTGCATGAGTCACAGGCTTTCCCGTGGAGGTAACCATGCCACGGTTTTTCCAATGCTGAGCGAAGGTGTGAACAGTAGCAAAGGCATACTGACTGTCTGTATAAATAGTTACTTCTTTATCTTTCATGAGTGCACATGCTTCAGTTAATGCCACAAGCTCAGCAGCTTGAGCAGAGTGTGTGGGAGGAAGGGCTTCTGCTTTTAATACTCTATCATGTGTAACCACAGCATATCCTGTTCTTGTTTTCCCCATGTTATCCTTTTTAGAAGAGCCATCTACAAAGAGTATAACTCCATTTGTAAGGGGGGTATCTTGTAAGTCAGCTCTACTCCTGCTGGATTGCTCAGCTAGAGCTTGGCAGTCGTGTGGGCTGCCTTCTTCTTTGGTAGGAATGAGCGTTGCAGGGTTTAAAACAGTACAACGTTCTATGGTCAAATGGGGTTGTGAGAGTAAAAGAGACATGCAGGAGAGGTGTCTGGCTGGTGATAAAAAGGTCATCTTAGTTTGCAGCAATAAGGCGGAAACAGCATGTGAAACTCGCAGAGTGAGGGGTGGAAGAGAACAACATCAGCACTTGCCATAACGGCTTGAGCAGCTGCAACCACGGTTCTAACACAGTGTGGCAGAGCACATGCCACTGCATCTAGTTTGGTGGAATAATAAGCCACAGGTTTGAGTTTATCTCCGTGTTTTTGTGCTAGAAGGGAGGTCATAAAATGACCTTTGCAGTCTGCCATTTGAATGAAGGGTTTACGATAATCTGGCAGAGCTAATGTGGAAGTGCTGACTAGTGCTCTTTTTAAGTCACACAAGGCTTTGTCCGCAGTTTCAGTCCACTCTAAGGGATCACACATTCTGAGGGGTTCACTGTGCATCAAAGCTTGTAATGGGGCTGTTATTTCTGCATAGTTAGGAACCCAGCTTCTACAGTAGTTTGTAAGGCCCAAAAATGACATGAGTTGCTTTTTAGTCTGTGGTTTGGGGGCCTGCAGGATAGCATTTTTTCTGTCTCCCATTACAGTTCTTCCTGCAGCACTGAGCTGATGGCCTAAATATTTAACTTGTTCTTTACAGAGTTGCAGTTTAGATTTATTTACTTTGTGTCCTTCTGTTGCTAAATGTTTTAGCAAGGCAATGGAGTCAGCTAAACACTGCTCCTTTGTTTTTGAAGCCACTAGAATATCATCAACATAGGTTAACAGCTGACTTCCTTGTGGGGGAGTAAAAGGTTCAAGGCTAGCATTTAATGCTTGTGAGTAAATGGTGGGAGACTCACAATAGCCTTGAGGAAGTCTGGTGAAATTGTATTTCTTTCCTTCATATGTAAAGGCAAACCAAAATTGGCTGTCTGGGTGCACGGGCACTGAGAAAAAAGCATTGCTGATGTCGATAACTGTAAAAAACTTTGCATCTGGATCCATACTGTTTAAAAGAGTATATGGATCAGCCACACAGGGGGCTCGTTGGATAACTGCATTATTTACAGCTATGAGGTCTTGCACCATTCTCCATCCCACTGAGGGGGGTGCTTTCTTTACTGGAAAAATGGGAGTATTAACTGGTGAGTCAGGACATTCAACTATGACCCCAGCTGTTCTGAGGTCAGTTATGACAGGTTTTATGCCGTGAATAGCGTCCGGTTTAAGGGGGTATTGCCTAATTCGAGGCCTATATTCGGTTTTAGGACGTATTACAACTGGCATGGCATTTTTTATGAGACCCACATCTGAGGGGCCTTTTGACCACAAACATTGTGGTATCTCAGTTAACATGTCCTGCTCTTCTTCCGTGAGGAAGATCTGTCAGACTTCACCCTCATCAATGTGGGCTCCAGCAGTGACATTTATTGTGGTTCCTAAATAGACTCTTTTTAGTCCTGTGGACGGGCTGTAACCCACTTCAGTAGTGAGGGGTTGCCAGTCCCTGGCTATTTTTCCTTTCCACACTAGAGTGCCAAGCTGTTGCCAATGTTCGGATCTATCTTTACATAGTGACACATGGGAAGGAGACATAACTCTCTTTAGGTCTGCCAAGGTTGGTGGCAGAGTGACTGCAGCTGCAGCTGAGGTGTCATCAAAGTAAAGATGTGTCAATGTGAGCCTGACGGGTGTGAGTCTGGACAGTTGATGAAAATATTTTTCATCAGTACGGTCAGTGTACCACATAGTAACATGCAAGTCCCCTGGTGGCATTCTGTTAGGTGATTTGGGCACTAGGGTTGTAGCTTTTGCTACCAGGAAGTCACCTACGTTAGTTGGTGGGCAGTTTGGCAAATCAAGGGTGTAGTAATATGCTGGTGGTTTTTTAGCGAGTACCACAAAGGCATCTTTTGTGGGTTTACAAAGTCTTTGGACAGTCATGCCATCCGGTGTAGGGACTATGGCCAGTTTGAGGTCATGTAGCCCATCCCTCCCTAATAAATTTACTGGACAATCTGGGAGGTAATAGAGAGACATGTTGGTTGAAATGCCCTCAGGATCTGTGATCCACAAGGGGTTTGTCTCTGTAACCATTTTAAGGGAGCCCTGGGCTGAACGCACCCAGGCTGTCTCTGTGCTGAAGTTTGCTCCAGGGGCATGAGATTTATAGTAGATTTACATGCTCCCGTGTCACAGAGGAAGGGATAAGAGGTGCCGTTGATGGAGAGGTTAACAATAGGTCTGACTTTTTCTTCATGAAACAGATCCTGTAGATTCATTATTTCAGTTCCTTCTAAGAGGTCAGCATTGTGAGGTTGTGGGGGGTCATCTAGTCATGCTGAATAGTGACCTGGGGGAGCAGGGGCTCCAGGTGGTAGCAGGCTTTGATGTTTGCTCGGGCAATCCCGTGCCAGGTGCCCTGGTTGTTGACAGGTGTAACAGAGCCTGGCGTTTGGATCCAGGTGAGCTGGACCAATACCACCCCGTTGGCCATAGGAGCCACGTCCCCTGAATGGACCGCGCCCACGGCCACGTCTGCTGCCCCTACTGGGCTGATGTCTAGCAAACATTATGTCCTCGGAGTCAAAATCATTTTGGTAAAAGGTGTCTGTGACCTGTGTTTTCTTTGAGTGTTTCTGTTTTAACACTTTTTCTGCATGTGTGGCAAAAGTGGTGTACTCATCCAGAGTACCAGTGGCAAAAGCAATGTAATGCTTTTCCACCCAGCTTCTAATTCCAGGAAGGGAGCCTGTGTATTCATCATCTTCCTTCCGTTGATACATCATTGTTTTAGTACCTTCATCTGAACTTACTTTTTCCTTTTTATCTCTGCGCTTTCCCTCGCTCTGTTCATGTTTCTGCTTTCCTCTTTTCTCACCCTCTTCTCTCTGTTGTGCTACTTTCATCCAAACCTTCGTTTGTTCAAACCCTTCTTTACAAAACTCTTTCAATTCCTCGATTACTTTTTCCTCTTTCTTGTTTAAGTACACGCACACCAAACGGTGGCAAATCTATTCCTCCTGTTCTTCTCTTATCAGTAGTATGCATGTGCTCTGGAATGTCATTCCCTGTGTCTGAATCTGCTCATTACCCTTCCCCTGCACTAGGTGGGTGCATGTGTGTGTGTTTATCAGCCTTAGCGAGGGAGGCGCGCTGCGGCCCCCCCTGCGTGTGTGTGTGTGTGTGTATGCACGCATGCGCGCGTGTCCGGTGGACACTTCCACTGTCCGCACGTTCCCAGCAGGAGTGTGCAGACACGAGTTTTACAACCTCTGCTTCTAGTGCAGCCTTTGTTCTGTGTTTCATTTATTTTAGGTTAAACTTAGTCGTTTCTGATGTTGTTCTTTTCTCTTTTAAATCATTACTTCTATATTTACTTTATGCTTTATTTATTTATTTATCTTTAAATACCTTACGGTTTTAATTTTCTACTATTTATCCGAGCTCGGTTATTATTACTTTATAAGTTTTATGCTCCTTCAAAAGGTTTATTCAAGGATGTTCTTTTCTTATTTCAGGTAGTTAGTTTTCCACTAAACTTATATTATTTAACCCAGTAAGGCAGTGGCTCTATTGCTGTATGATCCTCCCTTTGAATGACTTTCCAGTCTTTACTGGACAATTCATTCACCAACTGTGTCTTGGTTTTACTCTGACTTTTACCCATTTTGAACTAGATTTAGACTCAGTGGGGGTTTGCACCTAGGGTGGCCTAACACTGAGTATCAATTGACCAACAATGCAATAATGAAGTTATCTCTGTGGTGAGACACAAGCTTCTACCCTGACGGGCGGTGTCTCCTTGGATACAACCTTCCACAGAAACTTATTGCTCACTATTGTTGGCTTTGGTATGAAGTATGATTACCTAGTGGTAATCACACTTCCTCGCACACTCACAATCACTCACTCTCACACACTTTTATAGACGTCTCTTTTCTTTTACTTCTACATTTACCAGAGGACTCCGCCGTCCTTTGCGGCTTTAACTTAGTTTGTTTCAACTAGAGGAGGCCGCCCTCCACGGAATTTAACTGGATTTTCACGTACCTGATAGGGTCTAGAATTCTCAGGGTTTTTCTATTTGCCAGAGGACTCCGCCGTCCTACACGACGCTTTTTAGTCTTTTTCACCTAAAGGAGGTCGTCCTCCGCGGAATTTAACTGGTCTTTTAACACGACGCAAAGTTTTAGGGTTCTTACACACACGCTTTTTTAAATTGAAAACATACTCACACTCTCGGTGTTCGGGATACCCGTCAACCGTCAGACCCCAGCCGGCGGAGAGTACACCCAGGCCCGGAAAGGGTATACGATGCCACGGCCGCGGACTTCTCCTGGTTCTCTCCCACCTGCTGGAGTGCCTCAGGTATTTGGGCTCCGGCTCGAAGGACCAAGTTAATGTTAGGTTCAAAACCCAAACATTAGTAAATCTGCAAAAGAATACACGAGAGTCAGAGTAAGATTTATACTGCAGTGAGAAAAATCACAGATCGCTCGTTTACAAGCTTCTATGACTATTCTGCTAAATCTGTGTTTCCTCCTGCCTTTTATTTGGAACGCCCTGGTTACACATAGTTTCAACTGATAAAGGAAGGGTGGGAAAGTTAGTTGAAACCAGCTCTTCGATACAAGGACAAAGTCATCTTTCATAACAGGCCTTGAAGAAGGAACATCCATGCCTGCAAAAAGGGAGTAAGCTTGTGTGTGTGCTCTCAGGTCAGACATGGGTCAAGGAAGCTGGATAGATTCATTATGTGCAGTTTGCCAGCAGGCTGTGGGCTGAATAACTGAAAATAGAACATGGCATAACATATAAACATGGCATAGCTTATATACAATATTCTCGTCTCAACAATTCTGTATTCCTGAATAAATTAAATCGTTTTTCTTCATTTGAAATTAAAAAGAAAAAGAAAAAGAAAGAAAAAAATTGCCAACTCTGAGATTCGAACTGGCGTCCTGCGCGTGAAAGCTCTGCACTTCCTGCTGTCGCCAAAAGGGCATGACATTCTAATTGATAAAAACTCTCTATTTGAATATTCATCATTGTCAATTACATGGCAACTCTGAGGATAGTGTTTTTTTTTAAACCTTTATTTGTTCTGAAAGTGTAGTGGGGGCTTATGGATCCCAAAAATAGTTTTTTTTATTTTACATCCTGTGTTCCTGAATAAATTAAATACTTTTTCTATTTAAAACAAAAGAAAAAAAAGAAAAAGAAAGAAAAAATTGCCAACTCTGAGATTCGAACTGGCGTCCTGCGCGTGAAAGCTCTGCACTTCCTGCTGTCGCCAAAAGGGCATGACATTCTAATTGATAAAAACTCTCTATTTGAATATTCATCATTGTCAATTACATGGCAACTCTGAGGATAGTGTTTTTTTTTAAACCTTTATTTGTTCTGAAAGTGTAGTGTGGGCTTGTGGATCCCAAAAATAGTTTTTTTATTTTGCATTCTGTATTCCTGAATAAATTAAATCGTTTTTCTTCATTTGAAATTAAAAAAAAAAAGAAAAAGAAAGAAAAAATTGCCAACTCTGAGATTCGAACTGGCGTCCTGCGCGTGAAAGCTCTGCACTTCCTGCTGTCGCCAAAAGGGCATGACAATCTAATTGATAAAAACTCTCTATTTGAATATTCATCATTGTCAATTACATGGCAACTCTGAGGATAGTGTTTTTTTTTAAACCTTTATTTGTTCTGAAAGTGTAGTGGAGGCTTGTGGATCCCAAAAATAGTTTTTTTATTTTGCATTCTGTATTCCTGAATAAATTAAATCGTTTTTCTTCATTTGAAATTAAAAATAAAAAGAAAAAGAAAGAAAAAATTGCCAACTCTGAGATTCGAACTGGTGTCCTGCGCGTGAAAGCTCTGCACTTCCTGCTGTCGCCCAAAGGATATGACATTCTAATTTATAAAAACTCTCTATTTGAATATTCATCATCGTCAATTACATGGCAACTCTGAGGATAGTGTTTTTTTTTAAACCTTTATTTGTTCTGAAAGTGTAGTGGGGGCTTGTGGATCCCAAAAATAGTTTTTTTATTTTGCATTCTGTATTCCTGAATAAATTAAATCGTTTTTCTTCATTTGAAATTAAAAAAAAAAAGAAAAAGAAAGAAAAAATTGCCAACTCTGAGATTCGAACTGGCGTCCTGCGCGTGAAAGCTCTGCACTTCCTGCTGTCGCCAAAAGGGCATGACATTCTAATTGATAAAAACTCTCTATTTGAATATTCATCATTGTCAATTACATGGCAACTCTGAGGATAGTGTTTTTTTTTAAACCTTTATTTGTTCTGAAAGTGTAGTGGGGGCTTATGGATCCCAAAAATAGTTTTTTTTATTTTACATCCTGTGTTCCTGAATAAATTAAATACTTTTTCTATTTAAAACAAAAGAAAAAAAAGAAAAAGAAAGAAAAAAATTGCCAACTCTGAGATTCGAACTGGCGTCCTGCGCGTGAAAGCTCTGCACTTCCTGCTGTCGCCAAAAGGGCATGACATTCTAATTGATAAAAACTCTCTATTTGAATATTCATCATTGTCAATTACATGGCAACTCTGAGGATAGTGTTTTTTTTTAAACCTTTATTTGTTCTGAAAGTGTAGTGGGGGCTTGTGGATCCCAGAAATAGTTTTTTTATTTTGCATTCTGTATTCCTGAATAAATTAAATCGTTTTTCGTCATTTGAAATTAAAAAAAAAAAAGAAAAAGAAAGAAAAAATTGCCAACTCTGAGATTCGAACTGGCGTCCTGCGCGTGAAAGCTCTGCACTTCCTGCTGTCGCCAAAAGGGCATGACATTCTAATTGATAAAAACTCTCTATTTGAATATTCATCATTGTCAATTACATGGCAACTCTGAGGATAGTGTTTTTTTTTAAACCTTTATTTGTTCTGAAAGTGTAGTGGGGGCTTGTGGATCCCAAAAATAGTTTTTTTTTTTTTGCATTCTGTGTTCCTGAATAAATTAAATCGTTTTTCTATTTAAAAGAAAAGAAAAAGAAAGAAAAAATTGCCAACTCTGAGATTCGAACTGGCGTCCTGCGCGTGAAAGCTCTGCACTTCCTGCTGTCGCCAAAAGGGCATGACATTCTAATTGATAAAAACTCTCTATTTGAATATTCATCATTGTCAATTACATGGCAACTCTGAGGATAGTGTTTTTTTTTAAACCTTTATTTGTTCTGAAAGTGTAGTGGGGCTTATGGATCCCAAAAATAGTTTTTTTTATTTTGCATTCTGTGTTCCTGAATAAATTAAATCGTTTTCTCATTTGAAATAAAAAAAAAAAGAAAAAGAAAGAAAAAATTGCCAACTCTGAGATTCGAACTGGCGTCCTGCGCGTGAAAGCTCTGCACTTCCTGCTGTCGCCAAAAGGGCATGACATTCTAATTGATAAAAACTCTCTATTTGAATATTCATCATTGTCAATTACATGGCAACTCTGAGGATAGTGTTTTTTTTTAAACCTTTATTTGTTCTGAAAGTGTAGTGGGGGCTTGTGGATCCCAAAAATAGTTTTTTTATTTTGCATTCTGTGTTCCTGCATAAATTAAATACTTTTTCTGTTTAAAAGAAAAGAAAAAGAAAGAAAAAATTGCCAACTCTGAGATTCGAACTGGCGTCCTGCGCGTGAAAGCTCTGGACTTCCTGCTGTCGCCAAAAGGGCATGACATTCTAATTGATAAAAACTCTCTATTTGAATATTCATCATTGTCAATTACAAGGCAACTCTGAGGATAGTGTTTTTTTTTAAACCTTTTTTGTTCTGAAAGTGTAGTGGGGGCTTGTGGATCCCAAAAATAGTTTTTTTATTTTGCATTCTGTGTTCCTGCATAAATTAAATACTTTTTCTATTTAAAAGAAAAGAAAAAGAAAGAAAAAATTGCCAACTCTGAGATTCGAACTGGCGTCCTGCGCGTGAAAGCTCTGCACTTCCCGCCGTCGCCAAAAGGGCATGACATTCTAATTGATAAAAACTCTCTATTTGAATATTTATCATTGTCAATTACATGGCAACTCTGAGGATAGTGTTTTTTTTTAAACCTTTATTTGTTCTGAAAGTGTAGTGGGGGCTTGTGGATCCCAAAAATAGTTTTTTTATTTTGCATTCTGTATTCCTGAATAAATTAAATCGTTTTTCTTCATTTGAAATTTAAAAAAAAAAGAAAAAGAAAGAAAAAATTTCCAACTCTGAGATTCGAACTGGCGTCCTGCGCGTGAAAGCTCTGCACTTCCCGCTGTCGCCAAAAGGGCATGACATTCTAATTGATAAAAACTCTCTATTTGAATATTCATCATTGTCAATTACATGGCAACTCTGAGGATAGTGTTTTTTTTTAAACCTTTAATTGTTCTGAAAGTGTAGTGGGGGCTTGTGGATCCCAAAAATAGTTTTTTATTTTGCATTCTGTGTTCCTGAATAAATTAAATCGTTTTTCTTCATTTGAAATTTAAAAAAAAAAGAAAAAGAAAGAAAAAATTGCCAACTCTGAGATTCAAACTGGCGTCCTGCGCATGAAAGCTCTGCACTTCCTGCTGTCGCCAAAAGGGCATGACATTCTAATTGATAAAAACTCTCTATTTGAATATTTATCATTGTCAATTACATGGCAACTCTGAGGATAGTGTTTTTTTTTAAACCTTTATTTGTTCTGAAAGTGTAGTGGGGGCTTGTGGATCCCAAAAATAGTTTTTTTATTTTGCATTCTGTATTCCTGAATAAATTGAATCGTTTTTCTTCATTTGAAATTAAAAAGAAAAAGAAAAAGAAAGAAAAAATGGCCAACTCTGAGATTCGAACTGGCGTCTTGCGCGTGAAAGTTCTGCACTTCCCGCTGTCGCCAAAAGAGCATGACATTCTAATTGATAAAAACTCTCTATTTGAATATTCATCATTGTCAATTACATGGCAACTCTGAGGATAGTGTTTTTTTTAAACCTTTATTTGTTCTGAAAGTGTAGTGGGGGCTTGTGGATCCCAAAAATAGTTTTTTTTTTTTTTTTTGCATTCTGTGTTCCTGAATAAATTAAATCGTTTTTCTTCATTTGAAATAAAAAAAAAAAAAGGAAAGAAAAAATTGCCAACTCTGAGTTTCGAACTGGCGTCCTGCGCGTGAAAGCTCTGCACTTCCTGCCGTCGCCAAAAGGGCATCACATTCTAATTGATAAAAACTCTCTATTTGTATATTCATCATTGTCAATTACATGGCAGAGTGTTATTATTAACTGATTTTTAGTTATAAATGAAGTCTGTGTGTCGCTCCTTCTGAAGAAAAAGCATTAATATCCTGTTTGGAACTAATGCCGAGTTGCTGCTGCTGGGAGAGGTGATAGTTGCAGCAGCAGCTTTCTGTCTGTCTCTGACCTTGACGAAGCGTCTGGCGTTCTCCATCTGTGCTCTTGGAGCAGGAGCCTTCCTCCACAGGTAGTTGACAAACCTGATAAGAAACAAATTGAACAGAAACTACTGTGAGAAGACACATGTTCACCTGATGAATGCAACATCAAACACTGCTGTTCTCCAGGTTTTCATAATGAGAATTATTGTCAGTTACAGCTAAAAAGACCCATCAGCTCCTACTGATGACAAACTGCGTTACAGCATATAATTCTCAGTGATCAAGTACCGTGTCTTCATGGGGTCCTCAGACTGGTACGGGCTCCTCAGGGTCTCAAACTTGAAGTCCCCAAAGCCAACAAGGGCCTGTCCCTCCTGCCCAGGCTGAAGAGACCTCATCCATGCCTCCTCAAACCTCTAGTGGAACCTGAGCGCAACAGGTCCATAAGTTTTGCGTAAAACCATCACACTTTGAACTCAATTTTTCAAAATCTACAAACTTTAAAACCAACATTTTTTCCCTAAATAGCTTCACAATGTTGCCAGAGGAGTTGGAAGGCAATAGAATGAATGTCAAATGAGGTTTTTTTTTGGTGTGTGAAGCTGTGAAGTTGATTTAAAAATGGCATGTTTTCTTTCTTCAATATAGGTCTTCTGAAAGTCTGAACTGTGAAATGTCTGATCTTCACAAAGCTCATAGTGCAAAGTCACACCACCAGGAACAAGGTAAATCCACATTAGTCCATCCAACGCCTGGTATAGAGCTTTTCAGAAGTTTAACAGACATAGGTTTGCAGAGAGCTGTGACATGCTTTTTGAGACAATTACCAGCCATGAACATGACGCTGATGATGTAGATGCTGCTGATCTTGGTGGTGCTAGAAGGGAGCTTTTCTGTTTACTTGGCAAAATCATCTTCCAAAACAGTGGAGCCTCTGAAGGTAATTCTGTTCGGCTCCAAGCAGAAAGCATTCTTCCTGAATCAGACAGAACCTTTCCTAGTCTCTAGCTGAATGACAAGAACCCTTTGCTGTGTTTTGGATTTTTTTTTGGTTTTTTTTTAGATCAGGGGTGTCAAACTCAAGGGCCGGCCTCCTGCTGGTTTTTCTAACAGCTGAACATTCCTGGATCTTTGATTCTTCCTCTCATGATGCTCCAAATGTTTGATTACATAACTTACATAAATATTCTGTGATTAACAGTTTATGGAAAAAAGGAGAGAATATGGCAATTATTTGCAGTTTTTAGGACAAAAAAGGCAGAAGATGAACATGGATCTCTGACGGCTGCAACGCAGAGCAGAGTTCCCGCTGTGGGGGCGGAGCTGAATGGAGCTGCGTGCTACTAGAAATCCAACAACGAGGAAACCAACATCAATCAACATTTTATTTTGCAATGGGAACTGACATGCATTTTCTAGAACAACGAGCATCGGTGTTGACTATAAATTTCGGAAACTCCGCAGTACACCACAAATGTCCCGCCCACCACCGTTACGCTCAACGCCCCTGCCACGAGAATCACGTCCTGTGTGAATGCAGCTTTAGGCTGAGGAGGAGAAGGAAAGAAGGCGTCCAACTCTAATACTGGAAGGAATGAATCAAATCCCTGGAAGAAGTTGATGTCAATCCAGTAAATCTAGTGGGAGTTTAGAAGCTGCCACTGAACGCCACCTGCTGGTGCTAAGATTAAACTATATGTTGTAATGTATCTTCATTTGATCTTCTTTTTAATGATCCATCCTGAATCAGAATCTTCAAAATAAGCTGCCACCGCTCTTTCCTTTCCCCTTAAATCCTTACCGTGACCATGAATGTAGACGGCTGCAGTCTGGCAAATGTCATTCAGGGAGGGATGACATCGTAACAATATCGGAAAGGACAGCTGGGACAGACAGACTGGTTCATTTCAAGCAATCAGGCTTAAATCATTTATATGATTATATGGCGTAGTGGTTAGCGCTGCTGGCTCACAGCAAGAAGGCCCCCAGTTCAAGTCCTAGCTGGGGGACTTCAAACAGTGTCACCAATGGGGGACCTTTCTGTGTGGAGTTTGCATGTTCTCCCTGTGCATGCGTGGGTTTTCTGCGGGGCAAAATATGTGAGTAAACTAAAACTGTGCTTCAACTGGGCTTACAGATGGATATGGGCTGGTTGTGAGTGAAACTTGTACGGAACACGCAGGTGACCAGCACAAAATATCAAGGTTAGTGTCTTGTGAGCAGGGTTCCTCCCACAGGCCCCAGTCATGTCCAGACGGAAAAAATGATGTGAGATCACTTTCCTATGGACTCCTATCAACTCAATTGCAGTGGGCCAGTGTGAGCTTACTCATGTGCCCATAGTTCAGCCACCAATAGTTGGGGATCCCCGCGGTGCACAAGAGGGACACAAGAGGGTCCTTTCACATTTGGGTGGAGGACAGGTCTCTGACTGTGGTTTCGGCTAATGGACCGAACAGCAGGTTGAATTACATGGCCTTCTTGGTGTCTCTCAAAAGGGTACTGGAGAGTGTACCAATGGAGGACTCCATTGTCTTCTTGTCTTCCCATGTGAGCAACAACAAGAAAAGGGCTCCTTGATCTGATTCCGAGCTGTGTTTTGTTGTTGGACTTCTGCGATCGTCATAGTTTGTCCAGAACAAACGCCATGCTCCAGCACATGGGTGTCCACCAATAAAGAGAGGGGCAGAGCTTTCCACTGATCACTACCTGGTGGTGAGTTGGATTTGCTGGTGAGGAAGGAGGCCCGAAAGACTTGGCAAACCTAAACGTACTTTGAGGGTCTGCTTGGAACGTCTGGCTGAGCCCTCCGTCAGGGATGTCTTTAACTCACATATCCAGGAGAGCATATAACAGGTACCGAGACCTCCATCATCTCTGCTGTAGTCACAAGCTCTCTTGTGGCTGTTGCAGTGGCAATCCCTAAACCTGATGGTAGACACCGGAAGTAAGGGATGTCGTCAAGCTGAAGAAGCTGAAGCTGGATTATTTTCAAGTGGAAAACCAGTTTGAAAATCCATTCTGCAATTGACAGTTGAATATGCAATTTAGGCTTACAGTATGAAAGTACACTTTGCAGTTTAGAATTCAATATGAAAAGTTACTATTCAATGGGACAATTTTAAAAGCAAAATCAATTGCATTGTAAAGTCGTCAAAATTAATTGAGAATGATTAATTGAAAATGCATTTTGCAGTTTACCATTTAATATGCATTTTGACCTTTTTGCAACTGACTATACAGCATTAAAAATGACATTTTAATACATTGTGTTATTTAAATTCATTTTAAAGTAACCTAAAATCTCTTGAATTGTAAAATGCCATGCTGTTTAAGTGTCAAAATTCAAACTAAGTGGCAAAACAGTCCCCCCCAGTGTAATGCATTTTCATTTCCACCGCATTGTGCTCTATCTGTGTCAAAATGAAATTTGAAACGCATATTGTCAGACACCCATCAAGGCGGGGCCCACCACCTTAATAAATGCTCTAAATCCCATCTCTACTCCCTTCTGGATTGGAGATCTGTCTGTGGGACAGAGTGTAAATCTTAATGACTGAGTCTTTCTTTGTTTTTCTTTATCTTGTAATCAATGCATTTCATTGTTTCTGTCATGAGTTTGATACATTTCTGCTATTTTTTTGTCTTGTATTGTTCAATTTATGTTAGAAAGAAACCAGATCAATCAATCAAATGTCTGAGGCTATTTATCCAGTGTGCCCTTGTGAATACATATGCATGCATACAGTATTTATATAGCATAGCAAAAACACGCATGTGGGGGACTGAGTCTAAAGATTTAAACTAAGACTTTGTGATGAAGGTTTTCCCTTTAACATCAAAGCCGATACTAACAACTGAACCTTAACTGTAGCCGCGTTCGACTTTTAAGATGTGACAGATAAATAAAGCAAAATAAAGGAATGCAACAAACGTAAAACCGTTTTTTTTTTTTTACCATCAAATTGTTAAAATGAACTGTTACACTCTACTCAGAACAAATGAAATCAAACTGATCCTTATAGGATCTGTCACAGATCTTTTACACTGGTCACACTGCACCTAGAATGTTAAAAAAATACTAACATGGGAATGTATTACAGACAAGAAGGAATACAAATATTTGCACACAACCCATTACTGATTACCCATAGTTGTTAGCAGGTGTTTTTATGTGTAAATATTGACATGTTTGTAAAACTGTAACTCTTAATGCAACAGAAGCTATGGGAACTTAGAATGTCTTGAATGCAGGGTGTCTACAGACGACAGTCACACAGAGGGAGGGGGGCGTGAGATGCTGTGAGTATCGCGAGAGTCAACGAGACGTTTGTGGTGAGTCAATTTGGTGGAGCGAAAGTAGTTGAACAAACATTTCCGTCTGCTTTTCTTTTTCTGCCATATTTAAGTAATAATTATAACAATCTTCACAAAACCTCTAAAAAGATCATGAAGTTCTTGACAGCCTGGAGGACCTGGAGAGCTTCATAGACGAGTGTTACAATACCTTCCTCACGGGGAAGACAAACACCACCACTCCTCCCTGAAAACGCCGCCGTCCTGAGGACTCTCCCGGAGCCGCTTCTTCTCCAGGCAGCGACATCCTGGAATCGATTGATAAGAAGCTCTCCAGCCTTGATTGCCGTCTAAACCTGCTGGAGATCCTTCACAAGGAGTTCCAAGGCCTGTGAGAGTCCCTGGAGTTCAGCCAGCAGCAGGTGCAGGAGCTCGGAGCGAAGAACCAGGCCCTCAGAGAGAGACCGTCCAGACTCTGAGCAGCGACACCGCTCGTCTCTCTGAGGAGAACCGCTCCATCAAGGAGAACCTCCTGGATCTTCAGGAGGATGAGAGACAACCTGGTGTTTGGTGAAATTTCTCAGGTCAACTTCCATAATGCGCTGATGATATGGAGAGAAATGAGTATCAGTCCGATTTGTGCGTGCTTCATTCTTGATTTGTGCGTATCTTTTGGTTTCTTCTTCTGTGGTTTCGTCAAGTTCTTCTTCTGTGGTTTTGTCAAGTTCTTCTTCTGTAGTTTTGTAAAGCTCTTCTTCTTTGGTTGTTGAGGCAGTTTACTTTCCATGTGTTCGCGGCAACAAGCTAGAGACTTAAAGTGCCAAGAACCTTCCCTGACCTTTTTGCTGTTCCAGTTGCTGTATGTTGATTGAGTAATTGACCACACGTAAGTTCCTGTTTAACTATGAGAAAATGTGTTGCAGTGTTAACTTTGGGATGTTAGCCTCCTAGCAGGGTCCCAGCGCTCATTAGCAGAACCTGCATTACCAAATGAATGTCTTAGTTAATGTTTCTTTGATGTTTGAGAAGGATTTTTAATTTGCTGTTAAATGTAATGGCGTGTCATACGGTACAACGGGACGCACATCGTTCATCGGTGCAATGTTTTTCATGGTCGCTAGGTGTCACTATTGTGCCACATTTGTTAAGAAGTCATTTTCAGTGTCAGGAGAAGTTTATGCCAGTGATGACACATTTAGTCAGTTTTCTTTATTTTTGTGCTTTATTTCCCTTCCAAAGTCATTTAAGTTCTGCTGAAAAGAGACTGTTTGTTTATTGTTCACAGAACATCTTTGAATCAGATTCAGCAACGGAATAAAACGGAATTCAACTGAAGTCCCCTCAAACAAAGAGGAGTTGCTATTTTGATGAATAAAAATATGACATTTACTCAAATAAGGACTTAATTGTTGATCCAGAAGGCAGATTTGTAATTATTAACATATCGGTTCAGAATAAAGACTTCTGTATAGCCAGTATCTATGGTCCCAATGCTGATGAATCCTCCTTCTTTCACAGATTCTTCACCTCACTCTCGGTTCACTCTGACTCCACAAAAATGATAGGAGGAGACCTCAACTTGGTCCTTGATCCTGAACTTGACAGACTCAGCACAGCAGGACACCAGCGCACATGGCGGTCTGCAAGTATTTTGAAGCAGTACATGGATGAGTTGGGTCTCTGTGATGCTTGGCGCTCATGTCGTCCGAACGCTAAAACGCTTCACTTTCTTTTCTCCAGTTCACTACTCACAGTCTCGCTTAGACTACTTATTAGTCAGTAATTCTCTTTTAAAAGATATCAAGGATCCCAACATTCATCATTAGTGATCATGCACCAGTTTCTGTAAATATTTCTAGAGAAATGCCCAAACCTTCAGGCTTAGCCTGGAGGTTTAACACTTCTCTGTTAAAAGATCAAGAGTTTAATCAGTTCTTTAAAAAAGAGTGGGCAACCTTCTTAGAATTTAATGATACTCCGGATATTTCACTATGTGTTCTTTGGGAAACAGCAAAAGCAGTGATGAGAGGAAAAATTATTTCTCATTCAACAAGAAAAAAAAACACAAGGAGAAAGCAGATTTATTAGAAATAGAAAATAAAATCAAAGATTTAGAGGCTGCTTATGCTGCTTCTGCACAAGAACACATTCTGGGAGATCTGAAAAATTTAAAGTTTCAGTTAAATGACATCATCAACAAGCAAACACAATTCCAAATACAAAAACTTCAACTCGAAAATGTCCATGATCCAACTGGATTCATTAAAGGTAGACACTCAAGTGATAATGTCCGCAGACTTGTTAACATAATAGATTTTGCCACTCTTTGTTAATATAAATAAAGTTTCATTTAAATTACAAAAGGGGCCTTTACTAACATACATTTTGTGTTCCGTATGATTTATAACCCCCGATTGTAAGAGTAAAATCTGTCTAATAAACGAGGCTCTCAGCTCATATCTGTTTGCTCAGCTGTTGGACAGAACAAGTAAAAAAAAAAAAAAAAAAAGATTAAAAACAGTTTCTGAGTATTTCTTTATTCATATCACGTTGGATCAGGAGCAAAAGAAGCGTACGGTTTGAAAAAGCTCAGGTTTATGATGCAGCACCTGCTAAGAGTGGGCCACAAGTTTGCTTGGGATTGTGAGGGGCTGTACGCTAGCAGGAGAAAATGTTAGCAAAAGAATTCTGGGATATCAACGTAGGGTTACTTCTGCGCTAACAGTCCCGCCCACAACTCACAGGAAGATTTTGAATGAACTACTGCCGCTCTGCAGAAACTATTTCCTAGAAAACAACACAGGGTTTTTGGGGGGGCTAAAATGGTGTAATCATAACTACAAATCCACTGGGAATGATTTGAAAATAGATCAAAAGATGATCTGAGTGGGACATTATTATCATTATCAATTAATTAATGAATTATTGTATATTAAATAATTTGCTGAAGAAAGTTGATTAAGATTGGATTGATTGGCTTTTATTACAGTGTTGCTATAGTTTTTCTTTTGAGGCTTTCTGAAGGGAAAGTAAAAACTTAGTCAAAGGTATTCTCTTTTTAAAAACAGCTGCATCAAATCAATTTGGGTTCATTATGACGTTTTTCATAATCACTTTATCCTTTTCTTTATCTGTTTTTACATTTCCAAACTCAGCACAGAGATAGCATGAGGTTAAACAATAAAAGTCATTTATTGAAATATATAAAAAATAATGCATCTTTCAGGACAGCAAACACCATATAGAGAAAACGAACAATTTAGCATTAAAGAAGCAATGCTAAACCTTTGTGCATCTTCGATTTGCGCAGGTAATCCGAGCCATGCAGTGAGGGCACTCACGGGTTGTTGACCCGGACATGTTCTCTAAAAACGACACATTTTCAAAAGAAAAGTCACAGCACAAAAGAAAATCCCACACTAAAATGTAAACATATCAAACTAAAATGTAGTTTAAAATCCACGTTTCCTTATAATACTCTCCAACTCATTAGAGAAAATGCATATATTTAAAATAGGGAATATATGAATAAGTGATGTATTTGCCTGCATATGAAACGATTTGTTGTTAAAATGCTGTGTTCAAATTCATTTATGGCTGCTGTTATTTGGGCGTATTTACGTGCGAAACGCAAAAAGCCCAAAAGGAAATTCATGTTAGAAACACGTTAATACGTGCAGCTAAGATGCACACTGCTGCATTGCCCGAGGGTGAATGTTGTTGGTGGTACGTACGCATTCACTAACCTAATGTAAGCCGTGCGGCCAAGAAAAAAGTTCAGCCCTGCCCACACATATTTTGAAAATTACGTGTGAATAGTCACTTTCTAAAATTAAAATTAAACCACACATACATGCACTTTCAGTAAAAATGTGCAGATGGCACCATCTACTTTTCTGCAAAACCACAAATAGGGTAGTTTACATCGACGAAAATAAGTTAAAGAGAGTTAGTGTTAGCTCGCATTAAAAGCTGGCGTTTTCCTTTCCTTAAAAGCAGGTAACTTATGTAAAAACTGCATATTCAACTTTTTGATAAACAAACTAGTTATTATGTTGATAAAAACCATTTAGTAAAACAAAAATCAATACAAATAAATTGAACTTCACTTACCGTGTTTTATTAAACGCATAGCTCTGACCCAGTTTAAAGGAGCCGATGACGTCTGACCACAAGATCTAATCCAAGCAGAGAAGGAGACGTGTATAGACGCCGTTTTAACCATAGCTGCAGAATGCGTATTATATGTTTGCCGTATATTATACTCGGTATTTCAGAGTGCAATGTCATGGAATACAGACGCATTTGACCGAGACTGGGTTGCTAACTAAGACCTGGGGTGACTGGAACATCTTGCCGGGTGGTCTGCAGAGAGGTTCAGGATGCATCTTCCCTGTACACTGCATCGTCCATCTACAGGGTTTGCAGGGCTGGCTGTCGATGAATGTTTCATGTCAAAGTCTTCTGTATAAACGGGATATAATAAATACATGCTCAATCTTAATAACATTGTAAAAAAAAAAAAAAACTTTTTCTTTTAAAACATAGCTACATTATTTAGTTAACTGTTAACAGTAGTCATGGTCTTGTAGTACCTCCTCCAGGGCAGACAGCTCTGAAGATAGTTGATCCCACAGAGAACACCGTTGATGACCTCCAAACCAGCCTCCCCCTCATCAGCATCTTCCTCTGGCTCATCCTCTGGGGCCACAGTGTGACCAGTACAGAGGCAGATGTTGTGAAGGATGGCACAGGTGGCAACAACTTTTAAAATATAAATGAGGTCAAATGTATTCCGAAGAAATGAGAAAAATCACAGTGTTAACTTACTTGAGGTATGAAGGTGTGCTGCACCTCTAACACTTGCAGGAAGATGACTCTGAATATTGTCTTTATTCCAAGAGATCAAACAGCAGATTCCTGTAATGACTTACACTAATATTTTTCTTGTTTTTCCAGTTTAATAAAATTATTATTATTATTTTTTTTTTGCTATACAAAGAGTTATGAAGATTATGGATACTAATCTTCCCTCTGTATCGATTGGCTGAGTCTAATGCTTTCAACCATTTTGGTGGTGGTTGTGTGGGGATCATTGAGAACAGATCATTAACTTTGGTTAAAATGTTCATTTTTACTGTGGCTATCTTACCCATGAGTGACAGAGGCAGGTTGGCCCAGCGGGTTAGATCATCCTGTGTACTTTTCAGTAATGGGGTGTAGTTTAGTTGCAGCGGTTCTGATAGTTTCTGGGAGAAATAAATACCTAGATGTTTGATATTGCCTGATTTGACTGGTGTTGAGATTGGTTGCTCGGCATTACTGTTTAGGGACAATAAAACTGATTTTTTCAAGTTAATTGAGTCGTCTGAGATAGAGGAAAATTCACTAATAATTCTTGTTGTTTCACTGGTGGAACGTGAATTATTTAGAAAAAGTAATATGTCATCAGCATAAAGACTCATTTTATGATTACTGTATTTTGTAGTAATTCCTTTAATGCTCTCATGCTATGGAGAGAAATAAGTATCAGTCCGATTTATGCGTAACTTTAGGTTTGTGCGTGCGTAATTCTTGATTTGTAATTCATAAAATACATTTTGTGCATGACTACAACAATTACAAAATATTGAAAAATACAAAGTACAATGTACACATGCACAACTTAAAATTACGACAGCTTGAAACTAACTACACGCACAAATGTTTAAAAATATGCACAAATCACTTGTTACGCACCCACAAAACCCCATTTACACACAAATGTGATTTGAGACTCTTTTCACGTCTCCCATATTCGTGATGCGTTTAAATGCTACTGGAATGCTGGGTCATCAGAGTTTTCTGATCAGCCGCTCTGAACTTAGACGGTGAATAAGATCTGGTGAAACTTGACATTTTCCAACTTTCTTGAACAGATGTGCCGCTAATTGATATAAAAAAAGTCTAAATAAGAATTTTTTTTTTTTATTGTCATTTTAAATATTAAAATATTTTCCAGAATTGAAAAGTTCTTGACCCTAACCCTGAAGTGCAAATCACAAATTCACAAATCCCTTCACACCAAACAATTTCAATATAACAACAACAATTAGAAAAGCAAAACCAATCATAGAAAAAACAAAATGACATTTTACTAATCAAAACAAAAGTTGGGAAACCAGAAATAAATAAACCAAAAGCTTTTCAGAAAAGAAAATTCAGTGAAACATTTCAAAAATCACAACCACAATTAAAAAAGGAAAACTAATGTTTGAAAATAAAATGACATTTTAAAAATCAAAACCAAATCCCAGAAACCAAAACAAAATCCTGAGGAAGCGCTAGATCCAGGTTCTACATGAGAGAGGCAGCGCTGCAGAACTCAGACCCACCTTGAACTGTTTCAGCTGAGCAGGAGAAACCTGTCACAGTGGTGAGTTTTCATTTCTTCTCCCCAAAAGTTCCAGCATCCTGTTACCAGCGTCTCGTTGTGTCTCCAGGTCCTCCTGTGGCAGAGAAAGTGGGAGAGAGCTGTGCCAGAGCACCAAGCTGGACTCCTCCCTGCTGCTCTGGCTGTTTAAAGGCTGTCCTTTGAGGTGGGACTAGTTGACAAGAAGATGCTGGAGGAGACGTTGCCCCATCATCATCACCACACTCTGCTGCATCTCAGCTGCTCGTCCTTTGGTCTCCACAGCTGCACCGCCTCTTCTTCTTGAGCATGTGCCGTGGAGCACCGTCTTCAGGAGGAGAAAGACAGTGGACCGGTCTGAGTTGCGTAAAAAATGGCTTGAATGAAGGTTTGATCATAGAAACATTTGAAAGAACAGGATGTGAAGAAGAACAAAACAATTCAACATCCTAAGAATAGAAGTTTGCACCAAATCTAAACGTATAGACTGCACTTTACAAACTTAAACACAACATGAGGTTTTTGAAGCAAAGAAAGCAAAATAAATAAAAGCAGTGAAGAAGACGACATCAACATTTGTTTTTATTCCTTCTATGTTTGTGTCCTGTCTTCTAACATTTTGTCTCGGTCTAGTCAGGGATCCTCATATGAATTTGTTGACAATATTCCGTCAAAAAATGTGCAAGTAATAAGAGTATGCCATTGTTGCGAGCTCGCCACGCGCACGCCATAGGAAATCGACAACTTTTAATTCCAACTTTTTTGTTGGCTAGCTGTGTGACGCATTTTGGCTTTAAAATAAGAGCGCTCTTTTATTTGTGGTTCTGAATAAGTGTATGCATCAACTTAGCAAATCTCTGTGTACTGTTCCTGCTTTTGTGTCATTTTGGTTACTTCTTACATGGCCGATGTTCTTCCCACATCTTTACGTGCAACCAGCATAAATAAGGATGGATATTCATGTTGGCCACATGTAATACGTGCAGCAAAGATTCACATTGCTGGTTTGCCCAAAGGTATTTTAAGTGCGTCCAAGGCTGGATTTAGCTTTGTTTTTGTTTTTTTTTAATACCTTTATTTGTTTTGAAAGTGTAGTGGCGGCGTGTGGATGATAAAATGGGTTCTTATTGACTTCCTTTTAGTTCATTGCTGAGGACGATATGAATGTAGTTTAAGGCAAAAAGTTCCAGACCTGGAGCTGAGAATCTTTACCAAGACAAAAAAACAAAACTTTACAAAAACTTTAGCTTTTTTATCTCATAAACTAGTCCTCTTTCTTGTGTTATTCTTACCACAATGAGCCCCAAAATCACAAAGTGTTATTTCTAATCTGTGTCTCCCTGCTTCTTTTTCTTTCTCCAGATCATATTTTTAAACACCAACAGTTTGCAGATCATAGAAAATGTTCCAGATAATTTGGCCACTGAGATCCCTCCAGTTTACCTGCTGGGGTTCCCAGATGACAGCAGCACAGTCATCAGACTGAACAGGAAGAAAAGGAAACCTCGGCAGGTTGGTTCATCTGTTAAAAAGACAGATGTTTTAACATTTTGATGTCACTTTTACCAACTGAGTGTGCCTTTCTTCCTTTATTTTTGTTAGGTTGCATTGTTCTTTGATATAATAATAAGAAACTTTGAGACAGCTGAGCTGGGAGGTCCCAACAAGTGAGATTCTACCAAATCAAAAAGTATTTGTAAGTAAATATGTCATTGAAATGTCCTTTCTAATGTGTTTACATGTTTGTTTATGTGCAGCTTGTCTTCCTCTGTGCTTCAAGGGTTTACATGCACAACAGTCAGATCTTTAGGAAAGAGTCAAATCAAGAATCTGATTAAAGTCTGTCGGAGAAAAGGCACAAATAAGGTTCCATTGGTGGAGACTCAGGTGAGATGGAAAGAGTGCTTGTAAACTAGTGCAAGATTAGAACTTGTCTAAAATGAGTTTTTGCTAAGAGTTTTTCATTGTGAACTAAAGAATATTGTGATGTAGTCTTTAAAGAAACTTTTGATTTTAGATCATTTTTATAATAATATTTGGTTTTCCTCAACAGCTGACCTGCATGTCCAATCAAATCAAAGAAGAGTCAGATGCCACCAGCTTCTTCCTTTATCCTCCAGATGTGCTGCTTTACTATGAGTAGGAATATTTTTTATACAAATTATGATCACGATAGATTTGAAATTGAATTTGTTTTTTCAAAAACTTTTAAACTATGACTGTTGTGTTTTCTCTTTATGATCACAGTTACTCTCTGGTGCCACGGAGCAGCTGCAGGTCTAATTTTCAAGAGCTGGCTGATGCAGACTTCTCCGTCTTTTCTCCAGCTCTGAGATACAGGCGGTCGGCTTTATTTGAAAATGCAAGGAGCTGCTTGGTGAGGATAAAGCAACGCCAGCAGATTTGAATGCAAACATGTTTCATTTACTGGAAATGATTTTTAATTGACTGGACTGCAACAACAATACACAATAATGAAAATGGTTGCCTTAGAAACATGAACACATTTCAGCCAAATATGATACTATCGTTTCTACAGATGTTGTGAGACTATAGAGCTGTTGGATCTCATCACAAGGTTGTATCAAAGATTAATTGGTGCAGTAAGCTTATGAGAGTCTTGAGTCTTCAAATCATTTGAATACTCTATTTTTAAGGGAATAACAAGCACAAGTTTGACTGAGGACAATATATCCGTTTTGGGGAACATGTGCTGCACACTTGGTGGCTCCTACATCCAAAGCTCTCATCCATCCTTACTGGAACAACTCAAAATGTGTCCAGATCTCACTGTTGATCAAACAGCTGCAGTTGAAACCCTTCTGACCAATGGAAATACACCTTGTGGGTATTTAAACTGCATCTTTTTGAAATTCTACAATTCACAAATTGCAGTTTGGTGTCTTTCAGAGACTATAGTGTCCTCAAAAACATCATTTTGTTTGTTTTTATGAGCAGAGTTCCTTCAACATGGAATGAACAAACTCTAAAAGACCTTGGGATGTTAACTCTGTATTTGCCTTCATCTTTCTATCAAGGCTTTGATCAGGTGAGTTAAGGTGCATTCATGTGTTTAGAAGGGAAGCTCTCATGAAAGGAGGATCAAGTTGGAGCTCATAAACCTCTTTTACTGGCAGAACACAAAGCGTAACTTCCTGAAATACTTTCTGATCGTTTTTGGTGGAGTGAGCAGACAACAGAGGAGGCAACTGAAGAAAGAGATAAGACAGTCCATCAAAAGTGATTTAGAACAACCTGCAGGTCAGTCTGCTTCTGTAAATGTGTCTTTATCTTTCTGTTTACTTTCTTGACTAAGTTTTTCTGACGTTTTTTGACAGAATGCACAGCTGGAATAATCACTCAGGTCACAATCAGTGACCCCACCTTCCCCTTTGACTATAACATCAATCAATTCAACAACTGTCTGTCAGAACTTTTTTCTAAAGACATTTGCTCTTTCACTGATGTGTAGTTCTGCACTGTTAGAACTATGTGCATCAGTTTAATTGCCGACTTCTGAAACTAAGTCACATCATAGAGAGTGCTCATTCTCTCCATCAAGTTTGTATTTTAGCGTCCAGAAACTGCAAGAAAGAGGAAATGACCCACCTGGAGCTGATTCATTTATCTGGAATAATGTACACGTTTTGGAGACGGCAGTATTTTTACAAAGCAGTCAAATTACAGGAAAACTCAATGAGCTCAAACAGGTTTCTTATGGAGGTGTAACGATTAATCGACTTAATCGATTAGTAGATTTATGTTCCTATGATCCAACCAGATCAATCTGTCTGAGTCAAGTTGTCAAGTGAGTCGACCTATACTATCATAATATTTCCAAAATGACATAAATTGATCAAATTGATATTGTAAAATGCCATTTCTGACAACCATGTTGCACGCCATGGGGGCGCAAAGAGCCTTTCCCTTGAACAGCACTAATGGACTCCCTGCGCAGGATTCAGGGCGGATAAGAAATGGAAAAGTCCGTAAGACGCTCCTGCGTCTCCCTTACTTACCCTCACGTATTGCTTAGTGTTTGTGACAACCGCAGCCTGCACGCAGGAAAAAAACGGAACATTTTCGCCGAACGGGCTCACAGGGTTATCTACCACCTAGTCTACGTGCCCCGCACAGACGTACCCGTTTTTAACCCGCAGACAGCCCATATCCACCCAAAAGGGGAGTCCTGACTACAGCTTAAGGAAGTGTGTGTTTGGTCCTGCATCAGTCTGGTGACCTGTTCAGGGTTTATCCCGCATTTGCCCAACAAGAGCTGGGATGGCTCCAGCAGCCAGGTGACCCCGAAAGGGAGTGAGCCGGTTCTGAAGATGGATGAAGGATCTTAGCAGTGTTGTATTAGGTGCAGTTTAAATATTATAAGTTGCTGTTTAAATATCAGGAAGGATAATCGATTCACAGTTTAGCCTATTTTTAACAAATGAAGATGTTGACTTAATCTTTGTTGCTCTTATATCTGAGCTCAATCAAAACACTAAACTGAAAAATACTTGGTCCACATTCATATATCTCATTATATTTTTTCTTTGTATCTTGTAGATTACTACAATGGACAGGTAAAGGGAATTTGTTGTTGTTTTTTTTTTCTTTTTATAAATCTTTTTAGTAAAAGAACCCTAAAACTGTGCTGACATTTTCCTTTTTGAAGTGCCAAGTTATTGCAGCAAATGGTGAGTGGTTTTAATGCATGTTGACATTTATTCACATTAATTCATAGTTCTTAGTTGACACTTTTAGGAAAACTAATGTCATCCTTTTTTCACAGAGTCAAATACATATATTGGAGTAAACAGGTAAACTTTTTTTTCAATTAATTTTTAACAAAAGTATCTAACTTTAAAGTGAAACTAAAAAGGTAAAGATATTTATATTTCAGTTTGTTTCTCCGTATTTTGTCCCGTTTTGATGTGGTTTTTCGGTGCAGATGGAAGCCCTGTCACTGCTGTCAGTCACACAGCTTGCAGAGGTAGCGGCCACACCTGGTCAGCTCACATCTGCAGAGCAGGTCTCCATGGTGATGACTTATGTCCCTGACCAACAGTTTACCTCCTTCTTTGATCATTTTTCACCTAAAATGTTGGTAAGCAAACATTTTCTGCTGCTTAACTTTTTTAACCCTTGACATGCAATGTATACAAACCTTGTACAATGTTCATGTTTCTATTCTCCTACAGGGACGTGAAAACCTTCTTCCTTCTACTGTGAGCTCAGCCGTGTTGCAGGTTGTGTTTAATCGGGCAAACCTCTCCAGTCCATCAGTCAGTGATGCAGTTGTGCTGCTGTAGCTTCAAGATCGAATGCGCCCCCTGCTGGTGAACATGGCAGCTGACCATGTGACTCCATACTTTCATATACTGGCAGGAAGAAACTGCAGCATTGAGGAGCAGGGTGAGTGTAAAACAAGAAACATGAGACAATCATTTGCTTTTGCTTCTGTTCCATTAATACCTTCAAAAGTCTTTTTTATCACTTTCATTAAACCAAATATTTTATTTTTTCTATTTGAGTCTAAATCTGCTCAACCTGACCATCTCATCTCTGAGTAATGACACACAGAGAGAAGTTCAAAGTAGTATCATCCAGGCTCTTCAAGGTAAATAAACCACATGAAGAAGAAAGAAATCTTTGCATATTGTTCTACAATTTTCATTGCTGAAAAGAATAAAAATGATCCAAACTTTACGTTTTGTTCGACTGTAAATGGATTTCATGTAGGTCCATCACCTCTTCGTTGCTATGGTGACAACTACAGCTTCAGGTTCTACCGTTTCCTGAGGAGATCATTCATGGGATTCCAGTTCCCCAACCTGAACACCTTCTTGTCCCTCATGCCTCAAGACAGAAAGCAACAGGTGTGTGGACATGAAAGCTTTCTGGAGGAAACTCTGAAATAATCATACAGAAACACAAAATCAAGTAACATCTCTTTTGTTTGTGTCTCCCCTGTAGCTGATAAACTCCATGCCTCCATCAGATCTTGGGGATTTCTTGCGTCAAACTAATGTTGTTGGACAAGAATCTGAGCTCTGTCAGCTTTACAGCAGCTACCTCCAGATCCCAGTGTTTCTACAGACTGTATGTACAAACACTCACAAACACACAAAACAATGTGAAAGCACAAAGAGTTCAACCTGAATGTTCTCTGCAGGAGACTCTGCCAGAGCAGGTGAGACAGAGAACTCTGCCTTGCGTTTGGCCCATGGCTCTCAGGAGCTCCAGCAGGTCAGAGGTTAACGCCTGGTTTGATCGAGGTCTCCCCAACGACTTGGTCTTCCTCACCAAGACTCAGATCAGCCAGATCCCCTCAATCAACGCCTCATGCTTGGCCTTCCAAAAGATGTATGTTTTTTTGAATTTACAAATCCATGCTGCTGTTAAAATGAAGACATAACCTCTGTGTTCTTCTGAGAACGGTTCTCATGAGTTCGTTCTGTGTTTTTTTTTCAGTCTTTCTATTTTTGGTTCATCAACTTCTCTGCTGCTGTATTCACAAAACAGGATGTTTACAACAACATGAAGGCTTAGCTGTCATCAAGTCAGTTTTTGAAGACACAGAATATTGCTTTCAAAATGATGCATCATTTCATTCTTGAAACTCCTGATTTTGAAGCATGAATTTAGAAAAAAAAATTGAAGTCTCAACTATTATTTTATTTAAAAAAAGAATTCATGCTTTGCTTCAATAAAAAAACTTCTGTTGCATATCTACAAGTAAAATGGTTTGATACTTCATACATTTTAAATCTGGTGTGCATAATTTACAGTTAACAGAGAATTGTGTTAATTTGGGTAAAATCACAATAACGTTTTAGTTTAATAGATAAAAGCATAACCTAATTATTTTGAAAATCCTTTTTTTCCACATAGCCACGGCACCAAAGTGCTATGACAGCAGCAACCCAGAACTGAGCTCCACAGCCTGGTTTGCAGAGTACATCGGTTCTTTCATGTCTGTCCTCACTGTGGCGGATCTTCAGTCATTTGGATCTACAGAGGTATTTTATCTCATTAACAGATTGTTGTAATCCTGTACTTCTTTTATTTACTGTGAGGGCAATTCTGAACAAAACAGATAGTTTTTTGCTTTACAGAACTGACTGTATCTTCTCTTTTCAGGTTCTGCTAGTTTTCACAGTGAATACTCAGAATATTGCACTCCTCAATCAGCCCAACGTGGATCTGACATGAATCAGCTACTACACTCAGTTAGTTTATGAGCAAGTCAGCAACTTGAATCCACTCCTGTAAGTCTAAAGCATTGAAATATGTTGTTAGTTTACCAGCTACAAATCCTCCACACATAATTAGAAACACTCACTGTACAAACTGCATGTGACCCTAAACCCTACAAACGGTTTTTGCTTTTTAGTCTTCCTTCAGTGAGTCAGTGCTGCGCTCCTGGTCCTGTGTTCACCCAATTGAATGCATCAGTCAGTATGAAACACTGAGACACTGCTGAGCTCAGGAGAAATGAAGGTACATGCTTCACAGATTTCAGGTGAAATTCAAAAAGGATCTATTTTCTGTAATGTCATCTGTGTTCTTCTCCCCTGTTTTTTACATTCAATCAGATCAACAGCGCATCATCACTCTCACAGCTGGGCTCTCTTATCATTGGTTTACCCTCTAACACGTTCAGCAGCATCATCAGCTCAGAGCTCATCTCTGCATCCAAAATCCCTGCATTTGTAGCAAACATGATGTCTGCTAGTCAGATTCTTCAGCAGAGTTTTGTTTACCAGGTATGTCATCTATATTACGTCTGCAAGACTTCAGTGACAAATTATGTGCAAATGAAAAAAAAACATCTTTGGAAATATAGTTTATAGAAATTGGAATTGCATTCTGAGCCTTTTTTATTTTCCAATATGTCATTGTTCCATTGGTACTTGGGCGTTCAAATTCCAGACTCTGCAGGCATTCCACTTTGGACAAAGGGATTCAAAGTGGATCTTGACATGCGGCCCTAAGACAACTTCATAAGGGCTCTCACTGGTTACACCTTTGCCTTTTGGTTCCACGTTGATGGAACTTATGAAGAACCAGCACAGGGCTGTTCAGCAGAACCCAAAAGTGTGACAGGATTGATGATTTGGTGCTAGTTAACTAAAACTTTAGACTTGACATGTGGAAAGGAAGACAGCAAAAACAAAAAAGGCTGTATAGAAAAAAAAGAAATCCATCAGAGAGAAAGCAGAAATGTTAGGAGAGACCAAATCAGCCGTTTTATACATTCCTAAAAAAAAGAAGAGGATACTGTAAGCTTGGAAACTTGAATAAGCATTGAAGTCCATAGAAAGCAACAGTGGTGGATGTTCTCCGAATCCTCACCATAGTGAAGAAAAAGCCCTTCACAGCATCCACTCAAGTGAAGTGCTGTCTCCAGGAATTAGATGTATCAGCATCTAAGTCTACCATAAGGAGAAGAGACTTCATGAGAGTAAAGATTCACCATAAGGTGCAAACCATTGATCAGCCTCAAAAATGAAATGGTCAGAATGGATTTAACCAAAAAAAGAAACCACCTTCAAAAGCCAGCCCAGTTCTGGAACAACTCCAGTTACTCTGGTGCCACAGAGCATTCTGTGTTCCTGAATAAATTAGTTTTTCTATTTAAAAGAAAAGAAAAAGGAAAGATAAAATTGCCGATTCTGAGATTCGAACTATTCATCATTGTCAATTACATGGCAACTCTGAGGATAGTGTTTTTTTTAAACCTTTATTTGTTCTGAAAGTGTAGTGGGGGTGTGTGGATCACAAAATTGTTTTTTTATTTTGCATTCTGTGTTCCTGAATAAATTAAATCGTTTTTCTTCATTTGAAATTAAAAAAAAAAAAAAAAAAAGAAAGAAAAAATTGCCAACTCTGAGATTCGAACTGGCGTCTTGCGCATGAAAGCTCTGCACTTCCCGCCGTCGCCAAAAGGGCATGACATTCTAATTGATAAAAACTCTCTATTTGAATATTCATCATTGTCAATTACATGACAACTCTGAGGATAGTGTTTTTTTTTTTAAACCTTTATTTGTTCTGAAAGTGTAGTGGGGGTTGTGGATCACAAAATTGTTTTTTTATTTTACATTCTGTGTTCCTGAATAAATTAAATCGTTTTTCTTCATTTAAAATTTAAAAAAAAAAAAAAAAAAAGAAAGAAAAAATTGCCTACTCTGAGATTCGAACTGGCGTCTTGCGCGTGAAAGCTCTGCACTTCTGCACTTTATTTTGCATTCTGTGTTCCTGAATAAATTAAATAGTTTTTCTTCATTTGAAATAAAAAAAAAAGAGTGTTATTATTAACTGATTTTTAGTTATAAATTAAGTCTGTGTGTCGCTCCTTCTGAAGAAAAAGCATTTGGATCCTGTTTGGAACTAATGCCGAGTTGCTGCTGCTGGGAGAGGTGATAGTTGCAGCAACAGCTTTCTGTCTGTCTCTGACCTTGACGAAGCGTCCGGCGTTCTCCATCTGTGCTCTTGGAGCAGGAGCCTTCCTCCACAGGTAGTTGACAAACCTGATAAGAAACAACACATGTTCACCTGATGAATGCAACATCAAACACTGCTGTTCTCCAGGTTTTCATAATGAGAATTATTGTCAGTTACAGCTAAAAAGACCCATCAGCTCCTACTGATGACAAACTGCGTTACAGCATATAATTCTCAGTGATCAAGTACCGGGTCTTCATGGGGTCCTCAGACTGGTACGGGCTCCTCAGGGTCTCAAACTTGAAGTCCCCAAAGCCAACAAGGGCCTGTCCCTCCTGCCCAGGCTGAAGAGACCTCATCCATGCCTCCTCAAACCTCTAGTGGAACCTGAGCGCAACAGGTCCATAAGTTTTGCGTAAAACCATCACACTTTGAACTCAATTTTTCAAAATCTACAAACTTTAAAACCAACATTTTTTCCCTAAATAGCTTCACAATGTTGCCAGAGAAGTTGGAAGGCAATAGAATGAATGTCAAATGAGGTTTTTTTTTGGTGTGTGAAGCTGTGAAGTTGATTTAAAAATGGCATGTTTTCTTTCTTCAATATAGGTCTTCTGAAAGTCTGAACTGTGAAATGTCTGATCTTCACAAAGCTCATAGTGCAGAGTCACACCACCAGGAACAAGGTAAATCCACATTAGTCCATCCAACGCCTGGTATAGAGCTTTTCAGGAGTTTAACAGACATAGGTTTGCAGAGAGCTGTGACATGCTTTTTGAGACAATTACCAGCCATGAACATGACGCTGATGATGTAGATGCTGCTGATCTTGGTGGTGCTAGAAGGGAGCTTTTCTGTTTACTTGGCAAAACCATCTTCCAAAACAGTGGAGCCTCTGAAGGTAATTCTGTTCGGCTCCAAGCAGAAAGCATTCTTCCCGAATCAGACAGAACCTTTCCTAGTCTCTAGCTGAATGACAAGAACCCTTTGCTGTGTTTTGGATTTTTTTTGTTTGTTTTTTTTAGATCAGGGGTGTCAAACTCGAGGGCCGGCCTCCTGCTGGTTTTTCTAACAGCTCAACATTCCTGGATCTTTGATTCTTCCTCTCATGATGCTCCAAATGTTTGATTACATAACTTACATAAATATTCTGTGATTAACAGTTTATGGAAAAAAGGAGAGAATATGGCAATTATTTGCAGTTTTTTGGACAAAAAAGGCAGAAGATGAACATGGATCTCTGACGGCTGCAACGCAGAGCAGAGTTCCCGCTGTGGGGGCGGAGCTGAACCGAGCTGCCTGCTACTAGAAATCCAACAACGAGGAAACCAACATCAATCAACATTTTATTTTGCAATGGGAACTGACATGCATTTTCTAGAACAACGAGCATCAGTGTTGACTATAAATTTCGGAAACTCCGCAGTACACCACAAATGTCCCGCCCACCACCGTTACAGGAAGCAAGCAGTTCAGAGTAGACAGACACGTCTTCACCTGTGACCACATTCCAGCCGAGCAGAAAACCTGAAATCCAGCTGGATCAAACATCTCCAAAAACCTCTCTTTTATTATTTTTCACAAAACAAGTAAAACTTATTTAAAACAAAACAGAACCACTGGCTGCTAATTCCCGTTCATGTGATTTATCTCATAAATAGCATCCAGTACCTTCAGCACCCTGCAGATGGCGATATTGTCAAATCCGCCCAACAAACCAGCCATGGTAACGTAGGTAAAGATGTGGACTTCTTGTGCACAATCACAATGTTTTGACTAACGGTAAGTGTCCATTCAATTGTAGTGGAGTAAAGTGTACAAATGTTAAATCAAGAATGTAGTCGAGTACAAATATTTTTGATACTCAGTACAAGTACAAAGTAGCCAAAAAAGTACTAGTAAGTAAAGTAACATTTACTCAAGTACTTTACACCACTGAGAATAATTCACCTGTCAAAAATGTGCCTGCAGAAATTTGCCTGCCAATGTGGTGAACTCTTCATGACCCGGGCAAAGCAATCGATCAGCATTTAACCAATCAAATTAAGCTCATGTGATTTACAACATTAACGTTACCCATCATCAACAGTAACAAGCAGTCATGAGTTTTTTCTGTTAAACAGAGATTGTTACTGAATACAAAGTACTGATGGACCGACATTTCCTTTTCCTGTTATCTTTTTTAACTGCTCATACAGGGTGAAATGTTTGGCTGACTAAGAAAAACAACGGCGCCTCCTTTCTGCAGAGGTTTTTGAAGCCTGGAAATGGCGACAGCTTTGCGGTATGTTTAGAATTTCTTATCTTCCACCAAGTTTGTGTAAGTTCGTGTATTTTTTAAAATTTTGTAGCTCGTTGACTAAATTACTCAGACTGGATCTTTGTTTAATTTCTCTCAGAGCCTCACAAAGCTCTACATGATAGCATCACGTTAAGTGACTTACCCTTCTCTCCAAAATTATATTCCCACAGATTGTGAAACAAATAAAACGCAGGAAGAGAATAGCATTTGACAGACTCCAACTTTTCCTGATTTTAACAAACTAAATATTTTAACATTTTGCGCGGCGCGCTCGATGCCCAAATTGTACAACTGCTGAAATGACACGCCGCGCCGGACGCTGGAATCGCACCACAAGACCTCAGATTGTGTCTGTACATTGACTTCATATTGAAGCTCAACGTCCCTGCCACGAGAATCACGTCCTGTGTGAATGCAGCTTTAGGCTGAGGAGGAGAAGGAAAGAAGGCGTCCAACTCTAATACTGGAAGGAAGGAATCAAATCCCTGGAAGAAGTTGATGTCAATCCAGTAAATCTAGTGGGAGTTTAGAAGCTGCCACTGAACGCCACCTGCTGGTGCTAAGATTAAACTATATGTTGTAATGTATCTTCATTTGATCTTCTTTTTAATGATCCATCCTGATCATCTTTTGTTTTTTTGTAAAATTGTTCCAGTGGTCTTTTAATTATGAAGATTCTGTTTTCGGACAAAATAAAAACACCTTTTCATTCATAAAAACCTGTCAAACACAGGATAAATAGGCATCAAAAGACAGATTGCTTGAAAGGGAGTGGGAGGGAGTGAATTTATATAATCCCACCCCGGCTCGACCTCACCATTTATGTGACATAAATAAATAATGAATTTAATTTAATTAATTAATAGTTAAGAATCGTCAAGTAACAATAAATCACACGGCTATGCAAGTAGAAGTAACACTATTTACACTAGATAATAGCATGTGCAGATCAATTACCAATATTCCAAAATATGTCCAGATTATTTTTTTATTAGAATAAAATCAGTGATGTCAGTTTCAAACATCCAAACATATATATTATATGTGCAAAAATATTTCATTAGAAAAGCCAGCTATATAGAGCAATAATCCAACATCAGAAAAATATATGCAGATTATAATGATGAATAGTAAATAAACCAAAGATGTCATTTACAAATTCAGAATGAAAAATCAGGGCGTAGTGGTTAGCGCTGCTGGCTCACAGCAAGAAGGCCCCCAGTTCAAGTCCTAGCTGGGGGACTTCAAACAGTGTCACCAATGGGCGACCTTTCTGTGTGGAGTTTGCATGCTCTCCCTGTGCATGCGTGGGTTTTCTGCGGGGCAAAATATGTGAGTAGACTAAAACTGTGCTTCAACTGGGCTTACAGGTGGATATGGGCTGTCTGTGAGTGAAAACTGGTACGGAACACGCAGGTGACCAGCACAAAATATCAAGGTTAAATATTGAATAAAGTTGAATATGCAATTTAGGCTTACAGTATGAAAGTACACTTTGCAGTTTAGAATTCAATATGAAAAGTTACTATTCAATGGGACAATTTTAAAAACAAAATCAATTGCATTGTAAAGTCGTCAAAATTAATTGAGAATGATTAATTGAAAATGCATTTTGCAGTTTACCATTTAATATGCATTTTGACCTTTTTGCAACTGACTATACAACATTAAAAATGACATTTTAATACATTGTGTTATTTAAATTCATTTTAAAGTAACCTAAAATCTCTTGAATTGTAAAATGCATGCTGTTTAAGTGTCAAAATTCAAACTAAGTGGCAAAACAGTCCCCCCCAGTGTAATGCATTTTCATTTCCACCGCATTGTGCTCTATCTGTGTCAAAATGAAATTTGAAACGCATATTGTCAGACACCCATCAAGGCGGGGCCCACCACCTTAATAAATGCTCTAAATCCCATCTCTACTCCCTTCTGGAGTGGAGATCTGTCTGTGGGACAGAGTGTAAATCTTAATGACTGAGTCTTTCTTTGTTTTTCTTTATCTTGTAATCAATGCATTTCATTGTTTCTGTCATGAGTTTGATACATTTCTGCAATTTTTTTGTCTTGTATTGTTCAATTTATGTTAGAAAGAAACCAGATCAATCAATCAAATGTCTGAGGCTATTTATCCAGTGTGCCCTTGTGAATACATATGCATGCATACAGTATTTATATAGCATAACAAAAACACACATGTGGGGACTGAGTCTAAAGATTTAAACTAAGACTTTGTGATGAAGGTTTTCCCTTTAACATCCAAAGCCGATACTAACAACTGAACCTTAACTGTAGCCGCGTTCGACTTTTAAGATGTGACAGATAAATGAAGCAAAATAAAGGAATGCAACAAACGTAAAACCGTTTTTTTTTTTACCATCAAATTGTTAAAATGAACTGTTACACTCTACTCAGAACAAATGAAATCAAAACTGATCCTTATAGGATCTGTCACAGATCTTTTACACTGGTCACACTGCACCTAGAATGTTAAAAAAAATACTAACATGGGAATGTATTACAGACAAGAAGGAATACAAATATTTGCACACAACCCATTACCTGATTACCCATAGTTGTTAGCAGGTGTTTTTATGTGTAAATATTGACATGTTTGTAAAAACTGTAACTCTTAATGCAACAGAAGCTATGGGAACTTAGAATGTCTTGAATGCAGGGTGTCTACAGACGACAGTCACACAGTGTACAGTGTACAGTATACATGCTCATAATCTTTGATTTGTGCATAACTTTAGGTTTGTGCGTGCATAAATCTTGATTTGTGTATAACTTTAGATTTGTGCATAACTTTAGGTTTGTGCGTGCTTAATTCTTGATTTGTGCATAACTTTAGGTTTGTGCGTGCTTAATTCTTGATTTGTGCATAACTTTAGATTTGTGCATAACTTTAGGTTTGTGCGTGCTTAATTCTTGATTTGTGCATAACTTTAGGTTTGTGCGTGCTTAATTCTTGATTTGTGCATAACTTTAGGTTTGTGCGTGCTTAATCTTTGATTTGTGCATAACTTTAGGTTTGTGCGTGCTTATAATTACTTGATTTGTGCATAACTTTAGGTTTGTGCGTGCTTAATTCTTGATTTGTGCATAACTTTAGGTTTGTGCGTGCTTAATTTTGATTTGTGCATAACTTTAGGTTTGTGCGTGCTTAATCCTTGATTTGTGCATAACTTTAGTTTGTGCGTGCTTAATCTTGATTTGTGCATAACTTTAGGTTTGTGCGTGCATAATTCTTGATTTGTGCATAACTTTAGGTTTGTGCGTGCTTAAATCTTGATTTGTGCATAACTTTAGGTTTGTGCGTGCTTAATTCTTGATTTGTGCATAACTTTAGGTTTGTGCGTGCTTAATTCTTGATTTGTGCATAACTTTAGGTTTGTGCGTGCTTAATTCTTGATTTGTGCATAACTTTAGGTTTGTGCGTGCTTAATCTTGATTTGTGCATAACTTTAGGTTGTGCGTGCATTTATATCTCTTGATTTGTGCATAACTTTAGTTTGTGCGTGCATAATTCATTTTTAGGTTTGTGCGTGCTTAATCTTGATTGTGCATAACTTTAGGTTTGTGCGTTGCATAATCTTTGATTTGTGCATAACTTTAGGTTTGTGCGTATATAATTCTTGATTTGTGCATAACTTTAGGTTTGCGCGTGCAAAATTCTTGATCAGGAACACACTGCGCTCTTCTGCGCACTGGTCAGCGGCCACGCGCAGAGGACTCACAGACACGCACAGACGCACACGCGCTACTTTACTCTAACACTCTCAGTCAGTGTAGTCATGTCCAGTGTTTTAAAGGCTCAGTCCGCTGTGAATTTAGTTTTTCTTCCGTTGTTTTGTTAAGTTCTTCTTCTGTTGTTTTTGTCAAGTTCTTCTTCTGTGGTTTTGTCAAGTTCTTCTTCTGTGGTTTTGTCAAGTTCTTCTTCTGTGGTTTTGTCAAGCTCTTCTTCTTTGGTTGTTGAGGCAGTTTACTTTCCATGTGTTCGCGGCAACAAGCTAGAGACTTAAAGTGCCAAGAACCTTCCCTGACTTTTTGCTGTTCAGTTGCTGTATGTTGATTGGTAATTGACCAAACGTAAGTTCCTGTTTAACTATAGAAAATGTGTTGCAGTGTTAACTTTGGATGTTAGCTCCTAGAGGTCCACCTCATTAGCAGAACCTGCATTACCAAATGAATGTCTTAGTTAATGTTTTTTGATGTTTGAGAAGATTTTTAATTTGCTGTTAAATGTAATGCGTGTCATACGTACAACGGACGCATCGTTCATTCTGTTTTTTTGTTATATTGTCCATTGTTAGATTTTTCGTTCAGGAAAGTTTATGCCATGATGAACATTTATCAGTTTTCTTTATTTTGTGCTTTATTTCCTTCCAAAGTCTTTAAGTTCTGCTGAAAAGACGTTGTATTCACAGACATCTTGAATCAGTTCAGCAACGGAAAAACGAATTCAACTGAAGTCCCCTCAAACAAAGAGGAGTTGCTATTTTGATGAATAAAAATATGACATTTACTCAAATAAGGACATAATTGTTGATCCAGAAGGCAGATTTGTAATTATTAACATATCGGTTCAGAATAAAGACTTCTGTATAGCCAGTATCTATGGTCCCAATGCTGATGAATCTCCTTCTTTCACAGATTCTTCACCTCACTCTCGGTTCACTCTGACTCCACAAAAATGATAGGAGGAGACCTCAACTTGGTCCTTGATCCTGAACTTGACAGACTCAGCACAGCAGGACACCAGCGCACATGGCGATCTGCAAGTATTTTGAAGCAGTACATGGATGAGTTAGGTCTCTGTGATGCTTGGCGCTCATGTCGTCCGAACACTAAAACGCTTCACTTTCTTTTCTCCAGTTCACTACTCACAGTCTCGCTTAGACTACTTATTAGTCAGTAATTCTCTTTTAAAAGATATCAAGGATCCCAACATTCATCATTAGTGATCATGCACCAGTTTCTGTAAATATTTCTAGAGAAATGCCCAAACCTTCAGGCTTAACCTGGAGGTTTAACACTTCTCTGTTAAAAGATCAAGAGTTCATTCAGTTCTTTAAAAAAGAGTGGGCAACCTTCTTAGAATTTAATGATACTCCGGATATTTCACTATGTGTTCTTTGGGAAACAGCAAAAGCAGTGATGAGAGGAAAAATAATCTCTTATTCAACAAGAAAAAAAAACACCAGGAGAAAGCAGATTTATTAGAAATAGAAAATAAAATCAAAGATTTAGAGGCTGCTTATGCTGCTTCTGCACAAGAACACATTCTGGGAGATCTGAAAAATTTAAAGCTTCAGTTAAATGACATCATCAACAAGCAAACACAATTCCAAATACAAAAACTTCAACTCGAAAATGTCCATGATCAAACTGGATTCATTAAAGGTAGACACTCAAGTGATAATGTCCGCAGACTTGTTAACATAATAGATTTTGCCACTATTTGTTAATATAAATAAAGTTTCGTTTAAATTACAAAAGGGGCCTTTACTAACATACATTTTGTGTTCCGTATGATTTATAACCCCCGATTGTAAGAGTAAAATCTGTCTAATACACGAGGCTCTCAGCTCATATCTGTTTGCTCAGCTGTTGGACAGAACAAGTAAAAAAAAAAAAAAAAAAAAAGATTAAAAACAGTTTCTGAGTATTTCTTTATTCATATCACGTTGGATCAGGAGCAAAAGAAGCGTACGGTTTGAAAAAGCTCAGGTTTATGACGCAGCAACTGCTAAGAGTGGGCCACAAGTTTGCTTGGGATTGTGAGGGGCTGTACGCTAGCAGGAGAAAATGTAAACAAAAGAATTCTGGGATATCAACGTAGGGTTACTTCTGCGCTAACAGTCCTGCCCACAACTCACAGGAAGATTTTGAATGAACTACTGCCGCTCTGCAGAAACTATTTCCTAGAAAACAACACAGGGTTTTTGGGGGGGCTAAAATGGTGTAATCATAACTACAAATCCACTGGGAATGATTTGAAAATAGATCAAAAGATGATCTGAGTGGGACATTATTATCATTATCAATTAATTAATGAATTATTGTATATTAAATAATTTGCTGAAGAAAGTTGATTAAGATTGGATTGATTGGCTTTTATTACAGTGTTGCTATAGTTTCTCTTTTGAGGCTTTCTGAAGGGAAAGTAAAAACTTAGTCAAAGGTATTCTCTTTTTAAAAACAGCTGCATCAAATCAATTTGGGTTCATTATGACGTTTTTCATAATCACTTTATCTTTTTCTTTATCTGTTTTTACATTTCCAAACTCAGCACAGAGATAGCATGAGGTTAAACAATAAAAGTCATTTATTGAAATATATAAAAAATAATGCATCTTTCAGGACAGCAAACACCATATAGAGAAAACGAACAATTTAGCATTAAAGAGGCAATGCTAAACCTTTGTGCATCTTCGATTTGCGCAGGTAATCCGAGCCATGCAGTGAGGGCACTCACGGGTTGTTGACCCGGACATGTTCTCTAAAAACGACACATTTTCAAAAGAAATGTCATAGCACAAAAGAAAATCCCACACTAAAATGTAAACATATCAAACTAAAATGTAGTTTAAAATCCACGTTTCGTAATAATACTTTAAAACTCATTAGAGAAAATGCATATATTTAAAATAGGGAATATATGAATAAGTGATGTATTTGCCTGCATATGAAACGATTTGTTGTTAAAATGCTGTGTTCAAATTCATTTATGGCTGCTGTTATTTGGGCGTATTTACGTGCGAAACGCAAAAAGCCCAAAAGGAAATTCATGTTATAAACACGTTAATACGTGCAGCTAAGATGCACACTGCTGCATTGCCCGAGGATGAATGTTGTTGGTGGTACGTACGCATTCACTAACCTAATGTAAGCCGTGCGGCCAAGAAAAAAGTTCAGCCCTGCCCACACATATTTTGAAAAATACGTGTGAATAGTCACTTTCTAAAATTAAAATTAAACCACACATACATGCACTTTCAGTAAAAATGTGCAGATGGCACCATGTACTTTTCTGCAAAACTACAAATAGGGTAGTTTACATCGACGAAAATAAGTTAAAGAGAGTTAGCGTTAGCTCGCATTAAAAGCTGGCGTTTTCCTTTCCTTAAAAGCAGGTAACTTATGTAAAAACTGCATATTCAACTTTTTGGTAAACAAACTAGTTATTATGTTGATAAAAACCATTTAGTAAAACAAAAATCAATACAAATAAATTGAACTTCACTTACCGTGTTTTATTAAACGCGTAGCTCTGACCCAGTTTAAAGGAGCCGATGACATCTGACCACGAGATCTAATCCAAGCAGAGAAGGAGTCTGCAAAGCGTGTGTATAGACGCCGTTTTAACCATAGCTGCAGAATGCGTATTATATGTTTGCCGTATATTATACTCGGTATTTCAGAGTGCAATGTCATGGAATACAGACGCATTTGACCGAGACTGGGTTGCTAACTAAGACCTGGGGTGACTGGAACATCTTGCCGGGTGGTCTGCAGAGAGGTTCAGGATGCATCTTCCCTGTACACTGCATCGTCCATCTACAGGGTTTGCAGGGCTGGCTGTCGATGAATGTTTCATGCCAAAGTCTTCTGTATAAACGGGACATAATAAATACAGGCTCAATCTTAATAACATTGTAAAAAAAAAACAAACCTGTTTTTTTCTTTTAAAACATAGCTACATTATTTAGTTAACTGTTAACAGTAGTCATGGTCTTGTAGTACCTCCTCCAGGGCAGACAGCTCTGAAGATAGTTGATCCCACAGAGAACACCGTTGATGACCTCCAAACCAGCCTCCCCCTCATCAGCATCTTCCTCTGGCTCATCCTCTGGGGCCACAGTGTGACCAGTACAGAGGCAGATGTTGTGAAGGATGGCACAGGTGGCAACAACTTTTAAAATATAAATGAGGTCAAATGTATTCCGAAGAAATGAGAAAAATCACAGTGTTAACTTACTTGAGGTATGAAGGTGTGCTGCACCTCTAACACTTGCAGGAAGATGACTCTGAATATTGTCTTTATTCCAAGAGATCAAACAGCAGATTCCTGTAATGACTTACACTAATATTTTTCTTGTTTTTCCAGTTTAATAAAATTATTATTATTATTATTTTTTTTGCTATACAAAGAGTTATGAAGATCATGGATACTAATCTTCCCTCTGTATCGATGACACTCATGTCACCAAGCACACAAAGTGAAGGTGAAGCTGTGATTGAAACATTAAGCCAGACTGATAGATCAGCACATACCTGTTGCCAGAGAGCATGGACATATGTACAGAACCACAGAGCATGCGTGTAATTGTCAGGTAGATTACTATCACAATGCTCACAAATGTCTGAGTTTCTGAGACCCGTCTTGAACGTCCTCTGTCCAGTATAGTATATTCTGTGAAGAGTTTTGAATTGGATTAGTTTCAGGTTTGAACTTTTTGTTAGTTTAAAGGTATTTAGACACATTTCTGGCCAAAAGCTTGTGTCTGTTTTTTAACCATCTTAAGATGTACTGTAATCTGTCTGCAAGAAAGTCGTTGTGGAAGTTGAGGAAAGCCTCCACAGCTTTATCCAGATTTTAAAGTTTTTAAACAAATTCTTGCTGGTTTGTTGTTCCATAAGAATCCGGACATTGGCTGAGTCTAATGCTTTCAACCATTTTGGTGGTGGTTGTGTGGGGATGATTGAGAACAAGTCATTAACTTTGGTTAAAATGTTCATTTTTACTGTGGCTATCTTACCCATGAGTGACAGAGGCAGGTTGGCCCAGCGGGTTAGATCATCCTGTGTACTTTTCAGTAATGGGGTGTAGTTTAGTCGCACCGGTTCTGATAGTTTCTGGGAGAAATAAATACCTAGATGTTTGATATTGCCTGATTTGACTGGTGTTGAGATTGGTTGCTCGGCATTACTGATTAGGGACAATAAAACTGATTTTTTCAAGTTAATTGAGTCGTCTGAGATAGAGGAAAATTCACTAATAATTCTTGTTGTTTTACTGGTGGAACGTGAATTATTTAGAAAAAGTAATATGTCATCAGCATAAAGACTCATTTTATGATTACTGTATTTTGTAGTAATTCCTTTAATGCTCTCATGCTATGGAGAGAAATAAGTATCAGTCCGATTTTTGCGTAACTTTAGGTTTGTGTGTGTGTAATCCTTGATTTGTGCGTAACTTTAGGTTTGTGCGTGCATCATTCTTAATTTGTAATTCATAAAATACATTTTGTGCATGACTACAACAATTACAAAATATTGAAAAAAACAAAGTACAATGTACACATGCACAACTTAAAATTACGACAGCTTGAAACTAACTACACGCACAAATGTTTAAAAATATGCACGAATCACTTGTTACGCACCCACAAAACCCCATTTACACACAAATGTGATTTGAGACTCTTCACGTCTCCCAGATTCGTGATGCGTTTAAATGCTACTGGAATGCTGGGTCATCAGAGTTTTCTGATCAGCCGCTCTGAACTTAGACGGTGAATAAGATCTGGTGAAACTTGACATTTTCCAACTTCTTGAACAGATGTGCCGCTAATTTATGTAAAAAAAAGTCTAAATAAGAATTTTTTTTTTTTTTAATTGTCATTTTAAATATTAAAATATTTTCCAGAATTGAAAAGTTATTGACCCTAACCCTGAAGTGCAAATCACAAATTCACAAATCCCTTCACACCAAACAATTTCAATATAACAACAACAATTAGAAAAGCAAAACCAATCATAGAAAAAACAAAATGACATTTTACTAATCAAAACAAAAGTTGGGAAACCAGAAATAAATAAACCAAAAGCTTTTCAGAAAAGAAAATTCAGTGAAACATTTCAAAAATCACAACCACAATTAAAAAAGGAAAACTAATGTTTCAAAATAAAATGACATTTTAAAAATCAAAACCAAATCCCAGAAACCAAAACAAAATCCTGAGGAAGCGCTAGATCCAGGTTCTACATGAGAGAGGCAGCGCTGCAGAACTCAGACCCACCTTGAACTGTTTCAGCTGAGCAGGCGAAACCTGTCACAGTGGTTAGTTTTCATTTCTGCTTTCCAAAAGTTCCAGCATCCTGTTACCAGCGTCTCGTTGTGTCTCCAGGTCCTCCTGTGGCAGAGAAAGTGGGAGAGAGCTGTGCCAGAGCACCAAGCTGGACTCCTCCCTGCTGCTCTGGCTGTTTAAAGGCTGTCCTTTGAGGTGGGACTAGTTGACAAGAAGATGCTGGAGGAGACGTTGCCCCATCATCATCACCACACTCTGCTGCATCTCAGCTGCTCGTCCTTTGGTCTCCACAGCTGCACCGCCTCTTCTTCTTGAGCATGTGCCGTGGAGCACCGTCTTCAGGAGGAGAAAGACAGTGGACCGGTCTGAGTTGCGTAAAAAATGGCTTGAATGAAGGTTTGATCATAGAAACATTTGAAAGAACAGGATGTGAAGAAGAACAAAACAATTCAACATCCTAAGAATAGAAGTTTGCACCAAATCTAAACGTATAGACTGCACTTTACAAACTTAAACACAACATGAGGTTTCTGAAGCAAAGAAAGCAAAATAAATAAAAGCAGTGAAGAAGACGACATCAACATTTTTTTTTATTCCTTCTATGTTTGTGTCCTGTCTTCTAACATTTTGTCTCGGTCTAGTCAGGGATCCTCATATGAATTTGTTGACAATATTCCGTCAAAAAATGTGCAAGTAATAAGAGTATGCCATTGTTGCGAGCTCGCCACGCGCACGCCATTGGAAATCGACAACTTTTAATTCCAACTTTTTTGTTGGCTAGCTGTGTGACGCATTTTGGCTTTAAAATAAGAGCGCTCTTTTATTTGTGGTTATGAATAAGTGTATGCATCAACTTAGCAAATCTCTGTGTACTGTTCCTGCTTTTGTGTCATTTTGGTTATTTCTTACATGGCCGATGTTCTTCCCACATCTTTACGTGCAACCAGCATAAATAATGATGGATATTCATGTTGGCCACATGTAATACGTGCAGCAAAGATTCACATTGCTGGTTTGCCCAAAGGTATTTTAAGTGCGTCCAAGGCTGGATTTAGCTTTTTTTTTTTTGTTTTTTTAATACCTTTATTTGTTTTGAAAGTGTAGTGGCGGCGTGTGGATGATAAAATGGGTTCTTATTGACTTCCTTTTAGTTCATTGCTGAGGACGATCTGAATGTAGGTTAAGGCAGAAAGTTCCAGACCTGGAGCTGAGAATCTTTACCAAGACAAAAAAACAAAACTTTACAAAAACTTTAGCTTTTTTATCTCATAAACTAGTCCTCTTTCTTGTGTTATTCTTACCACAATGAGCCCCAAAATCACAAAGTGTTATTTCTAATCTGTGTCTCCCTGCTTCTTTTTCTTTCTCCAGATCATATTTTTAAACACCAACAGTTTGCAGATCATAGAAAATGTTCCAGATAATTTGGCCACTGAGATCCCTCCAGTTTTCCTGCTGGGGTTCCCAGATGACAGCAGCACAGTCATCAGACTGAACAGGAAGAAAAGGAAACCTCAGCAGGTTGGTTCATCTGTTAAAAAGACAGATGTTTTAACATTTTAATGTCACTTTTACCAACTGAGTGTGCCTTTCTTCCTTTATTTTTGTTAGGTTGCATTGTTCTTTGATATAATAATAAGAAACTTTGAGACAGCTGAGCTGGGAGGTCCCAACAAGTGAGATTCTACCAAATCAAAAAGTATTTGTAAGTAAATATGTCATTGAAATGTCCTTTCTAATGTGTTTACATGTTTGTTTATGTGCAGCTTGTCCTCCTCTGTGCTTCAAGGGTTTACATGCACAACAGTCAGATCTTTAGGAAAGAGTCAAATCAAGAATCTGATTAAAGTCTGTCGGAGAAAAGGCACAAATAAGGTTCCATTGGTGGAGACTCAGGTGAGATGGAAAGAGTGCTTGTAAACTAGTGCAAGATTAGAACTTGTCTAAAATGAGTTTTTGCTAAGAGTTTTTCATTGTGAACTAAAGAATATTGTGATGTAGTCTTTAAAGAAACTTTTGATTTTAGATCATTTTTATAATAATATTTGGTTTTCCTCAACAGCTGACCTGCATGTCCAACCAAATCAAAGAAGAGTCAGATGCCACCAGCTTCTTCCTTTATCCTCCAGATGTGCTGCTTTACTATGAGTAGGAATATTTTTTATACAAATTATGATCACGATATATTTGAAATTGAATTTGCAAAAACTTTTAAACTATGACTGTTGTGTTTTCTCTTTGTGATCACAGTTACTCTCTGGTGCCACGGAGCAGCTGCAGGTCTAATTTTCAAGAGCTGGCTGATGCAGACTTCTCCGTCTTTTCTCCAGCTCTGAGATACAGGCGGTCGGCTTTATTTGAAAATGCAAGGAGCTGCTTGGTGAGGATAAAGCAACGCCAGCAGATTTGAATGCAAACATGTTTAATTTACTCAAAATGATTTTTAATTGACTGGACTGCAACAATAATACACAATAATGAAAATGGTTGCCTTAGAAACATGAACACATTTCAGCCAAATATGATACTATCGTTTCTACAGATGTTGTGAGACTATAGAGCTGTTGGATCTCATCACAAGGTTGTATCAAAGATTAATTGGTGCAGAAAGCTTATGAGAGTCTTGAGTCTTCAAATCATTTGAATACTCTATTTTTAAGGGAATAACAAGCACAAGTTTGACTGAGGACAATATATCCGTTTTGGGGAACATGTGCTGCACACTCGGTGGCTCCTACATCCAAAGCTCTCATCCATCCTTACTGGAACAACTCAAAAAGTGTCCAGATCTCACTGTTGATCAAACAGCTGCAGTTGAAACCCTTCTGACCAATGGAAATACACCTTGTGGGTATTTAAACTGCATCTTTTTGAAATTCTACAATTCACAAATTGCAGTTTGGTGTCTTTCAGAGACTATAGTGTCCTCAAAAACATCATTTTGTTTGTTTTTTATGAGCAGAGTTCCTTCAACATGGAATGAACAAACTCTAAAAGACCTTGGGATGTTAACTCTGTATTTGCCTTCATCTTTCTATCAAGGCTTTGATCAGGTGAGTTAAGGTGCATTCATGTGTTTAGAAGGGAAGCTCTCATGAAAGGAGGATCAAGTTGGAGCTCATAAACCTCTTTTACTGGCAGAACACAAAGCGTAACTTCCTGAAATACTTTCTGATCGTTTTTGGTGGAGTGAGCAGAGAACAGAGGAGGCAACTGAAGAAAGAGATAAGACAGTCCATCAAAAGTGATTCAGAACAACCTGCAGGTCAGTCTGCTTCTTGTCTAAGTTTTTCTGACGTTTTTTGACAGAATGCACAGCTGGAATAATCACTCAGGTCACAATCAGTGACCCCACCTTCCCCTTTGACTATAACATCAATCAATTCAACAACTGTCTGTCAGAACTTTTTTTCTAAAGACACTTGCTCTTTCACTGATGTGTAGTTCTGCACTGTTAGAACTATGTGCATCAGTTTAATTGCCGACTTCTGAAACTAAGTCACCTCATAGAGAGTGCTCATTCTCTCCATCAAGTTTGTAATTTAGCGTCCAGAAACTGCAAGAAAGAGGAAATGACCCACCTGGAGCTGATTCATTTATCTGGAATAATGTACACGTTTTGGAGACGGCAGTATTTTTACAAAGCAGTCAAATTACAGGAAAACTCAATGAGCTCAAACAGGTTTCTTATGGAAGTGTAACGATTAATCGACTTAATCGATTAGTAGATTTATGTTCCTATGATCCAACCAGATCAATCTGTCTGAGTCAAGTTGTCAAGTGAGTCGACCTATACTATCATAATATTTCCAAAATGACATAAATCGATCAAATTGATGGTGTAAAATGCCATTTCTGACAACCATGTTGCACGCCATGGGGGCGCAAAGAGCCTTTCCCTTGAACAGCACTAATGGACTCCCTGGACAGGATTCAGGGCGGATAAGAAATGGAAAAGTCCGTAAGACGCTCCTGCGTCTCCCTTACTTACCCTCACGTATTGCTTAGTGTTTGTGACAACCGCAGCCTGCACGCAGGAAAAAAACGGAACATTTTCGCCGAACGGGCTCACAGGGTTCTCTACCACCTAGTCTACGTGCCCCGCACAGACATACCCGTTTTTAACCCGCAGACAGCCCATATCCACCCAAAAGGGGAGTCCTGACTACAGCTTAAGGAAGTGTGTGTTTGGTCCTGCATCAGTCTGGTGACCTGTTCAGGGTTTATCCCGCATTTGCCCAACAAGAGCTGGGATGGCTCCAGCAGCCAGGTGACCCCGAAAGGGAGTCAGCCGGTTCTGAAGATGGATGAAGGATCTTAACAGTGTTGTATTAGTTGCAGTTTAAATATTATAAGTTGCTGTTTAAATATCAGGGAGGATAATCGATTCACAGTTTAGCCTATTTTTAACAAATAAAGATGTTGACTTAATCTTTGTTGCACTTATATCTGAGCTCAATCAAAACACTAAACTGAAAAATACTTGGTCCACATTCATATATCTCATTATATTTTTTCTTTGTATCTTGTAGATTACTACAATGGACAGGTAAAGGGAATTTGTTGTTGTTTTTTTTTCTTTTTATAAATCTTTTTAGTAAAAGAACCCTAAAACTGTGCTGACATTTTCCTTTTTGAAGTGCCAAGTTATTGCAGCAAATGGTGAGTGGTTTTAATGCATGTTGACATTTATTCACAGTAATTCATAGTTCTTAGTTGACACTTTTAGGAAAACTAATGTCATCCTTTTTTCACAGAGTCAAATACATGTATTGGAGTAAACAGGTAAACTTTTTTTTCAATTAATTTTTAACAAAAGTATCTAACTTTAAAGTGAAACTAAAAAGGTAAAGATATTTATATTTCAGTTTGTTTCTACGTATTTTGTCCCGTTTTGATGTGGTTTTTCGGTGCAGGTGGAAGCCCTGTCACTGCTGTCAGTCACACAGCTTGCAGAGGTAGCGGCCACACCTGGTCAGCTCACATCTGCAGAGCAGGTCACCATGGTGATGACTTATGTCCCTGACCAACAGTTTACCTCCTTCTTTGATCATTTTTCACCTCAAATGTTGGTAAGCAAACATTTTCTGCTGCTTAACTTTTTTAACCCTTGACATGCAATGTATACAAACCTTGTACAATGTTCATGTTTCTATTTTCCTACAGGGACGTGAAAACCTTCTTCCTTCTACTGTGAGCTCAGCCGTGTTGCAGGTTGTGTTTAATCGGGCAAACCTCTCCAGTCCATCAGTCAGTGATGCAGTTGTGCTGCTGTAGCTTCAAGATCGAATGCGCCCCCTGCTGGTGAACATGGCAGCTGACCATGTGACTCCATACTTTCATATACTGGCAGGAAGAAACTGCAGCATTGAGGAGCAGGGTGAGTGTAAAACAAGAAACATGAGACAATCATTTGCTTTTACTTCTGTTCCATTAATACCTTCAAAAGTCTTTTTTATCACTTTTATTAAACCAAATATTTTATTTTTTCTATTTGAGTCTAAATCTGCTCAACCTGACCATCTCATCTCTGAGTAATGACACACAGAGAGAAGTTCAAAGTAGTATCATCCAGGCTCTTCAAGGTAAATAAACCACATGAAGAAGAAAGAAATCTTTGCATATTGTTCTACAACTTTCATTGCTGAAAAGAATAAAAATGATCCAAACTTTACGTTTTATTCGACTGTAAATGGATTTCATGTAGGTCCATCACCTCTTCGTTGCTATGGTGACAACTACAGCTTCAGGTTCTACCGTTTCCTGAGGAGATCATTCATGGGATTCCAGTTCCCCAACCTGAACACCTTCTTGTCCCTCATGCCTCAAGACAGAAAGCAACAGGTGTGTGGACATGAAAGCTTTCTGGAGGAAACTCTGAAATAATCATACAGAAACACAAAATCAAGTAACATCTCTTTTGTTTGTGTCTCCCCTGTAGCTGATAAACTCCATCAGATCTTGGGGATTTCTTGCGTCAAACTAATGTTGTTGGACAAGAATCTGAGCTCTGTCAGCTTTACAGCAGCTACCTCCAGATCCCAGTGTTTCTACAGACTGTATGTACAAACACTCACAAACACACAAAACAATGTGAAAGCACAAAGAGTTGAACCTGAATGTTCTCTGCAGGAGTCTCTGCCAGAGCAGGTGAGACAGAGAACTCTGCCTTGCGTTTGGCCCATGGCTCTCAGGAGCTCCAGCAGGTCAGAGGTTAACGCCTGGTTTGATCGAGGTCTCCCCAACGACTTGGTCTTCCTCACCAAGACTCAGATCAGCCAGATCCCCTCAATCAACGCCTCATGCTTGGCCTTCCAAAAGATGTATGTTTTTTTGAATTTACAAATCCATGCTGCTGATAAAATGAAGACATAACCTCTGTGTTCTTCTGAGAACGGTTCTCATGAGTTCGTTCTGTGTTTTTTTTTCAGTCTTTCTATTTTTGGTTCATCAACTTCTCTGCTGCTGTATTCACAAAACAGGATGTTTACAACAACATGAAGGCTTAGCTGTCATCAAGTCAGTTTTTGAAGACACAGAATATTGCTTTCAAAATGATGCATCATTTCATTCTTGAAACTCCTGATTTTGAAGCATGAATTTAGAAAAAAAACATTGAAGTCTCAACTATTATTTCATTTAAAAAAATAATTCATGCTTTGCTTCAATTAAAAAAACTTCTGTTGCATATCTACAAGTAAAATAGTTTGTTACTTCAAACATTTTAAATCTGGTGTGCATAATTTACAGTTAACAGAGAATTGTGTTAATTTGGGTAAAATTACAATTACGTTTTAGTTTAATAGATAAAAGCATAACCTAATTATTTTGAAAATCCTTTTTTTCCACATAGCCACGGCACCAAAGTGCTATGACAGCAGCAACCCAGAACTGAGCTCCACAGCCTGGTTTGCAGAGTACATCGGTTCTTTCATGTCTGTCCTCACTGTGGCGGATCTTCAGTCATTTGGATCTACAGAGGTATTTTATCTCATTAACAGATTGTTGTAATCCTGTACTTCTTTTATTTACTGTGAGGGCAATTCTGAACAAAACAGATAGTTTTTTGCTTTACAGAACTGACTGTATCTTCTCTTTTCAGGTTCTGCTAGTTTTCACAGTGAATACTCAGAATATTGCACTCCTCAATCAGCCCAACGTGGATCTGACATGAATCAGCTACTACACTCAGTTAGTTTATGAGCAAGTCAGCAACTTGAATCCACTCCTGTAAGTCTAAAGCATTGAAATATGTTGTTAGTTTACCAGCTACAAATCCTCTACATATAATTAGAAACACTCACTGTACAAACTGCATGTGACCCTAAACCCTACAAACGGTTTTTGCTTTTTAGTCTTCCTTCAGTGAGTCAGTGCTGCGCTCCTGGTCCTGTGTTCACCCAATTGAATGCATCAGTCAGTATGAAACACTGAGACACTGCTGAGCTCAGGAGAAATGAAGGTACATGCTTAACAGATTTCAGGTGAAATTCAAAAAGGATCTATTTTCTGTAATGTCATCTGTGTTCTTCTCCCCTCTTTTTTACATTCAATCAGATCAACAGCGCATCATCACTCTCACAGCTGGGCTCTCTTATCATTGGTTTACCCTCTAACACGTTCAGCAGCATCATCAGCTCAGAGCTCATCTCTGCATCCAAAATCCCTGCATTTGTAGCAGACATGATGTCTGCTAGTCAGATTCTTCAGCAGAGTTTTGTTTACCAGGTATGTCATCTATATTACGTCTGCAAGACTTCAGTGACAAATTATGTGCAAATGAAAAAAAAACATCTTTGGAAATATAGTTTATAGAAATTGCAATTGCATTCTGAGCCTTTTTTATTTTCCAATATGTCATTGTTCCATTGGTACTTGGGCGTTCAAATTCCAGACTCTGCAGGCATTCCACTTTGGACAAAGGGATTCAAAGTGGATCTTGACATGAGGCCCTAAGACAACTTCATAAGGGCTCTCACTGGTTACACCTTTGCCTTTTGGTTCCACGTTGATGGAACTTATGAAGAACCAGCACAGGGCTGTTCAGCAGAACCCCAAAGTGTGACAGGATTGATGATTTGGTGCTAGTTAACTAAAACTTTAGACTTGACATGTGGAAAGGAAGACAGCAAAAACAAAAAACGCTGTATAGAAAAAAAAGAAATCCATCAGAGAGAAAGCAGAAATGTTAGGAGAGACCAAATCAGCCGTTTTATACATTCCTAAAAAAAGAAGAGGATACTGTAAGCTTGGAAACTTTAATAAGCATTGAAGTCCATAGAAAGCAACAGTGGTGGATGTTCTCCGAATCCTCAGCATAGTGAAGAAAAAGCCCTTCACAACATCCATTCAAGTGAGGTGCTGTCTCCAGGAATTAGATGTATCAGCATCTAAGTCTACCATAAGGAGAAGAGACTTCATGAGAGTAAAGATTCACCATAAGGTGCAAACCATTGATCAGCCTCAAAAATGAAATGGTCAGAATGGATTTAACCAAAAAAAAGAAACCACCTTCAAAAGCCAGCCCAGTTCTGGAACAACATTCTTTGGACAAATGAGACTAAGATCAACCTGTACCAGAATGTTAGGAAGAAGAAAGTTTGGAGAAGAATTGGACCAGCTCATGCTCCAAAGCACACACTTCAAGTTTATTTTAAAGCAAACAGGTGAAATGTTCTGCAATGTCTGAGTCAATCACCAGATCTCGGCCTAATTTAGAATGTATTTCACTTGCTGAAGACAAAGCTTAATGCAGAAAGTCCCACACATGAGCAATAACTGAAGACGGCTTCGATACAGGTGTGGGAAAGTATCACAAAGCTTCATTCAGATGCTTTGTAACATCTCTGACTTTTTCATCTTCCTTCCTTTGAACCATTTTTAACAGATTGTATCATCTGACACAAACAGTTTGAAAATCTTAGACAACGTTCCAGATCAATTGGCTGCTCAAGTCCCTGGAGTTTACCTGCAGCAGTTTACAGGTGACGCCGACACCATTGCCAAACTCAACAAGAAAAGGTGGAAACGGCAGCAGGTGGAGTTTCTTCTGGATGACTGAGTCTGCTCTATTGATCTGTTCATTCATCATTTGTTCATTTCTTTTATCAGGTTGAGTTGTTCGCTGATGTTATAGCAGCAGACTCGGCTACGACCATGTTAGGAAGTCCAGACAGGTGAGCAGTTGGGAACAGATTGGACTGAACAAGGCATAAGAGAAAATTGGAATTTGTGTTTTCATGTGCGAGCAGCTTGTCTTCATCTGTGCTGCAAGGGTTCACATGCACAGGAGTAAGTCGGTTCACAAAGAAGCCGGTGACTAAGCTGGTAAAAGCCTGCCGGAGAAAAGGATCTATTTCTGTTTTCTGTTTTCATGGCAACTCTGAGGATTGTGTTTTTTTTTTAAACCTTTATTTGTTCTGAAAGTGTACTGGGGGCGTGTGGATCCCAAAAATAGTTTTTGTATTTGGCATTCTGTGTTCCTGAATAAATTAAATAGTTTTTCTTCATTTGAAATAAAAAAAGTGTTATTATTGGCTGACTTTTAGTTATAAATGAAGTCTGTGTGTCGCTCCTTCTGAAGAAAAAGCATTAATATCCTCTTTGGAACTGATGCCGAGCTGCTGCTGCTGCTGCTGCTGGGAGAGGTGATAGTTGCAGCAGCAGCTTTCTGTCTCTGACCTTGACGAAGCGTCCAGCGTTCTCCATCTGTGCTCTTGGAGCAGGAGCCTTCCTCCACAGGTAGTTGACAAACCTGATAAGAAACAAATTGAACAGAAACTACTGTGAGAAGACACATGTTCACCTGATGAATGCAACATCAAACACTGCTGTTCTCCAGGTTCTCATAATGAGAATTATTGTCAGTTACAGCTAAAAAGACCCATCAGCTCCTACTGATGACAAACTGCGTTACAGCATATAATTCTCAGTGATCAAGTACCGGGTCTTCATGGGGTCCTCAGACTGGTACGGGCTCCTCAGGGTCTCAAACTTGAAGTCCCCAAAGCCAACAAGGGCCTGTCCCTCCTGCCCAGGCTGAAGAGACCTCATCCATGCCTCCTCAAACCTCTGGTGGAACCTGAGCGCAACAGGTCCATAAGTTTTGCGTAAAACCATCACACTTTGAACACAATTTTTCAAAATCTACAAACTTTAAAACCAACATTTTTTCCCTAAATAGCTTCACAATGTTGCCAGAGGAGTTAGAAGGCAATAGAATGAATGTCAAATGAGGTTTTTTTTTGGTGTGTGAAGCTGTGAAGTTGATTTAAAAATGGCATGTTTTCTTTCTTCAATATAGGTCTTCTGAAAGTCTGAACTGTGAAATGTCTGATCTTCACAAAGCTCATAGTGCAGAGTCACACCACCAGGAACAAGGTAAATCCACATTAGTCCATCCAACGCCTGGTATAGAGCTTTTCAGAAGTTTAACAGACATAGGTTTGCAGAGAGCTGTGACATGCTTTTTGAGACAATTACCAGCCATGAACATGACGCTGATGATGTAGATGCTGCTGATCTTGGTGGTGCTAGAAGGGAGCTTTTCTGTTTACTTGGCAAAACCATCTTCCAAAACAGTGGAGCCTCTGAAGGTAATTCTGTTCGGCTCCAAGCAGAAAGCATTCTTCCCGAATCAGACAGAACCTTTCCTAGTCTCTAGCTGAATGACAAGAACCCTTTGCTGTGTTTTGGATTTTTTTTGTTTTTTTTTTTTAGATCAGGGGTGTCAAACTCGAGGGCCGGCCTCCTGCTGGTTTTTCTAACAGCTCAATATTCCTGGATCTTTGATTCTTCCTCTCATGATGCTCCAAATGTTTGATTACATAACTTACATAAATATTCTGTGATTAACAGTTTATGGAAAAAAGGAGAGAATATGGCAATTATTTGCAGTTTTTTGGACAAAAAAGGCAGAAGATGAACATGGATCTCTGACGGCTGCAACGCAGAGCAGAGTTCCCGCTGTGGGGGCGGAGCTGAACCGAGCTGCCTGCTACTAGAAATCCAACAACGAGGAAACCAACATCAATCAACATTTTATTTTGCAATGGGAACTGACATGCATTTTCTAGAACAACGAGCATCGGTGTTGACTATAAATTTCGGAAACTCCGCAGTACACCACAAATGTCCCGCCCACCACCGTTACGGGAAGCAAGCAGTTCAGAGTAGACAGACACGTCTTCACCTGTGACCACATTCCAGCCGAGCAGAAAACCTGAAATCCAGCTGGATCAAACATCTCCAAAAACCTCTCTTTTATTATTTTTCACAAAACAAGTAAAACTTATTTAAAACAAAACAGAACCACTGGCTGCTAATTCCCGTTCATGTGATTTATCTCATAAATAGCATCCAGTACCTTCAGCACCCTGCAGATGGCGATATTGTCAAATAAAGTAACATTTACTCAAGTACATTACACCACTGAGAATAATTCACCTGTCAAAAATGTGCCTGCAGATATTCGCCTGCAAATGTGGTGAACTCTTCATGACCCGGGGCAAAGCAATCGAATGACTTCATATTGAAGCTCAACACCCCTGCCACGAGAATCACGTCCTGTGTGAATGCAGCTTTAGGCTGAGGAGGAGAAGGTAAGAAGGCGTCCAACTCTAATAATGGAAGGAATGAATCAAATCCCTGGAAGAAGTTGATGTCAATCCAGTAAATCTAGTGGGAGTTTAGAAGCTGCCACTGAACGCCACCTGCTGGTGCTAAGATTAAACTATATGTTGTAATGTTTCTTCATTTTATCTTCTTTTTAATGATCCATCCTGATCATCTTTTGTTTTTCTGTAAAATTGTTCCCAGTGGTCTTTTAATTATGAAGATTCTGTTTTCGGACAAAATAAAAACACTTATTATTATTTTCAAGGGCATATTTTCCTGCAGAGTGGCAGGAGTTCATTAGAAATTCGCCTCTGAATTGCCGGCGGGACTGTTGGCGTAGAAGTAAACTTGCTAGATGTTGTTGCTCCTTTGAAACCAAAAATATTTAGACAAAACCGAGTATCACTGTGGTTTAACACTGAAACACGTTCCCTTAAACAAGTAACCCGTAAGTTAGAAAGAGAATGGCGCCGATCTGGTTCAGGGCAGTCCCTGAATAACTGGAAATATAGCCTTTTAAACTATAAAAAATCTCTGCGTAAAGCCAGAACCCAATACTATTCAGCTTTAATATCACAGAATGGAAATAATCTGAGATTTCTTTTTAGTACCATAGCCAGACTGATCAGCAGTCACAGCTCAGTGGAACCACATATTCCTGCTACTTTCATCTCTGAGGAATTTCTTTCATTCTTTGATTGTAAAATCCTAAATATTAAACAAAAGCTGAAGAAAGTTATCCCTACTATCAGCCCAGATCAGGCTAAAACAGTAGAAACAAAGGCATCTATAGAAACCTCTGTAACATTAGACTGCTTCACTGATGTAGATCTAGCAGAATTAACATCACTTATTACATCCTTCAAAACCTTAACTTGTCTTTTAGACCCAATCCCCACTAAGCTTTTTAAAGAAACCTTCCTCTCAATTAATGAATCAGTTTTACATAAATATAAATACTTCCATAGAAACAGGTTATGTGCCACAGTCTTTTAAATATGCAGTTGTTAAACCTCTTCTGAAAAAGCCCAGTTTAGATCCTGGCATTCTGGCCAACTATAGACCAATATCAAATCTCCCCTTTATCTCAAAGATATTAGAAAGAGTTGTAGTTAAACAGCTATACTGCCACCTACAGGACAATAGCCTCTTTGAAGATTTCCAGTCAGGGTTCAGACCTCACCATAGCACTGAAACTGCATTAGTTAGTCACTAATGACTTGTTACTGGCCACAGAAAAGGGACTAATCTCTATTCTGGTCCTGTTAGATCTTAGTGCAGCCTTTGATACTATAGACCACAGCATCTTACTCCAGGGACTAGAGCATGACATAGGGATCAGAGGATCTGCCCTTCAATGGTTTAAATCCTATTTATCTGATAGGTACCAGTTTGTTCATGTAAATGGACATTCCTCCCATTATAGTCGAGTTAGCCACGGAGTCCCACAGGGCTCAGTTCTAGGACCCATCCTGTTTATGCTTTACATGCTGCCCCTAGGGAATATAATCAGGAAACACGGGATTAATTTTCACTGCTATGCGGATGATACATAGTCGTATTAAACCCGACCAGAATGACCGCTTAGAAAAACGTAATAACTGCATTAGTGACATTAAGATTTGGATGGCAGTTAATGACCTCCTAAACCCAGAAAAAACTGAGGTCATTATTCTAGGCCCAAAATACCTCAGAGATACCCTACCTGTTCAGATGGTCTCCCTGGATGGTGTAAATATAGCCTCCAATCCCACAGTTAGAAACCTGGGGGTTTTGTTTGACCAGGATTTATCATTTAAGGCTCACATATCACAGGCTTGTAAAACTGAATTTTTTCACCTACGCAATATTTCTAGGATCAGAAACATATTATCTAGAAGCGATGCTGAAAAACTCATCCATGCATTTGTTACGTCTAGGCTGGATTACTGTAACTCTTTGCTAGCAGCGTGTCCTAAGAGTTCTTTAAAAAGTCTTCAGCTTGTTCAAAATGCAGCAGCTAGATTGTTAGCAGGAACCAGCAGAAGAGAACACATTACTCCTGTGTTAGCTTCACTTCACTGGCTCCCAATTGAATCTAGAATCAAGTTCAAAATCCTCCCGCTAGCCTATAAGGCCTTTAATGGTATGACCCCATCCTATATTAAAGATCTCATAGAGCCTTACCAACCAAACAGAACACTTCACTCACTAAATGCAGGACTGCTTGTGGTTCCTAGAATCTCTAAAAGCACAGTTGGAGGTAGAGCCTTTATCCACCAAGCTCCTGTTTTATGGAATAAGCTCCCAGCTCACGTAAGAGAGGCTGACACAGTTTCTACATTCAAAATTGGGATTAAAACATTCCTCTTTGGACAGGATTATTGCCAGACTAGCTAGCAATCAGAGAATTTTAAATTTACTGCTCCTCTGCCTCACCTGCTGTGATTGGGTTTGCCGCGCTGGCTCAGCTCGCTCCTGCTCTATACACCCCCCCCACCCCCCCCAACCCCAACCCTTCCCATCTCCCTGTACCTCAAGATTTCCTCTTATTTTCCACCCTTCCCTTACACACTACATACACGTTAAGGGACTCTATGTCCCATAGCACTCACTTTAATTTCAAGGGACCACCAAATCCCAACTGCACAACATTACATGACACCTTTATTTCAAGGGATCACTGGATCCCCACTACACTTACTCAGACTCCAAAGGACCCCCAAGTCCCATCTGCATTACACAACATACTCAAGTTCACAACCCCCTCTCCTTCATCTCTCTCTTCCCTTTTCTACTAACCTCCTACCTATCTCACAATAAACCCTACCCTAATCCGGGTCTGCATCCTTCTCCCACCCCCCCTCTCCACCTGCAATCGTCATTACATCACTTGCCATCTGCCAATGCTTTATTTTATTTGGTTTATCATGCCTCTGTTTGGTGCAGTGCATTCACATGTTGTCCCTCTTTCCCACACCCTTACGGGGAGTGGAAGAGATTTCTGATTCCAGATGGATTGTCTGTGCTCCTGTCCGTGGCTGTGTCCTCGCCTTTGGCTCTTCCCGCTGCCGTCCTTGGCTGTTACCTCGCCTTGGCTCTTTCCGCTCCTGTCCTTGGCTGTTACCTTGCCTTGGCTCTTCCCGCACCTGTCCTTGGCTGTTACCTCGCCTTGGCTCTTCCCGCTCCTGTCCGTGGCTATGTTCTCGCCTTTGGCTCTTCCCGCTCCTGTCCTTGGCTGTGACATCGCCTTTGGCTCTTCCCGCTGCCATCCTTGGCTGTTACCTCGCCTTGGCTCTTCCTGCTCCTGTCCTTGGCTGTGACCTCGCCTTTGGCTCTTCCCGCTCCTGTCTTTGGCCGTGACCTCGCCTTGGCTTTACCAGCAACCCCAGCAGTTTCCACAACTCCTACTGGATGAAGCCCATCTGATAGACTA